>BMAW01051946.1:543264-569970 GCA_019974015.1 Nephila pilipes
ATGAATTGAATATATATATGAATTGAATATATATATGAATTGAATATTTATATTTAGGTAACATTTTTTAAAAAAGTATTTGTTTAGCAGGCAAAATATTTTACACCTAATGTATGTACAAAAAAAGCAAACTTTTTTTAATGATATCATTGTATTTTTTCATTGAAAAAATTGTTGAACTTTATAATTTTGCAAATATTTTTTTTTCTTTTCTCATATAAAAAAATTTCTTAAAATTAAAGCTTTACTTATAGAAAAAATATTTTTGGCACACCACACGCACAAGTATCTTTAATAGAAACATAGAAATTCTGGCATAATTTAATCCAATAATTTTTTAAGGTGAAACTATGTCTCAAAAATCATATCCATATTCGAATATTTTGGTACCTTTAAAACAATAATCTTTAGTTTGCTATGATTTGAGAAAACAGTTTAACAGTACTTTACACATTACGTTATTATAATCTGATAAATGCTTCTTAAATCATTTTTATATATAATGCAATTATATGCTAGAAAACAAGGATTTAAAAAAGGAATTTAAGTACTTTTATCTATTTGTAGTTATAAAAGTGTACATTTTTGTTATTTTTAGAGTTAATTAAGTAAGTGAGATAAATATTATCATTTAGAAAATCATATAAATCATTTTGATTCTCATCGTTCACAAAGATGCTCTAAGTTCAAAAGTTTAGGAGAAATTAATTTTGGTCTGTTCAGAATAAAATTGAATTAGTACGAAATTTTTTTAAATATAAACTCTTATTTCACAGAATATGCGATAACTTGATAATATTTTTTGTTGCATTAAAATTACTTTATTCCTAATATATTCTTATTCTAATTTGTTGTCCTTCTACTTTTTCTGCACATTTTCTAAATCTTTAATTTCTTTCACGTAACAGAACATCTATAATCAATAAAAAATAATAGAACAAAAACAAAGGGATTGACTACGCAATAAAATGGGAAGGATTAAAATGAGACGCAACTGTGGATGACACATGTCACAGAATTAGCTCTTTTTGGGACCAAAAATGATATTTCCAATTTCAGAGATTACGAAAGACGGAAACTTTATTAAGAACAGCTTTAGTGCATATTAAAATGTTCTTTAAGCAGAGGGGGAAAATATTAAGATATTTCTTCACTAAGACGCTTTATTTCTGTTTTTGTTTTTACTTAAAGGAAAAAGCAAATTATACTGCATTTATTTTTTAATTGTCTATTTCTCTCAAATATGCAGTAAAAGAAGTTGATACTTTTCTCAAATTAAATAAAATTCGATAATTCTGTTTTTAGAAAAATTCTTTATGATATTAGATATATTGCATAAGAAAAAGAATGTGGTTAAAAATTATAATTTTGCTTGGATATTTGCGTATGAGAACTTCATATTCATTTTTTTTTAAATGTATACTTTATTTCGGGAATGCTTTATTTTATCATGCAATTCATTAAAATGAATTATATGATAAAATAAAGCATTCCCGAAAGCATTGATTCATATTATGTGTTTCTCTTAATTTAAGATTCTGAAAAACCTTTAAATTTCACTACAATTTTTCTTAAAAAAATTTATATTTTTTAAACTTTTTTTTTTCTATAGTTTCAATTTCATGGTAGCCTAATAGTCATGGTTGCGGACTTGCAGCCTATAGTCGATAGCCTTTGTGTTGCTTTTAGTGTGGAGTTTGTAAAACCAATAGATCAATCAACAGAAGAGGAAATATTTGGTGTATGAAGGAAAAAATTATTGATTCCGAATGAAATTTGAAATATATTATAAAATGTATTTGCTTCTTTCTATATGTTACAGAAGTCAGAATGTATATTGTAATCATATTGGAGAATTTTTGTCTTTGAAAAAATTATTTTGATAGAACAATAAAAGTTAGATTTTACTTTAGATTAGCATAAATTTATTATATCTTCCTCAGTCTCGGAGTCGTCTGTAGGAGACACTAGACAACACTTTCAAAAAATGCAGCCAAATTAGATAAAAGGTGTCATTGGTACCCAAAATTAGTTAATTTTCTTGCCAATAGATGGTAATTCCAAAAAAAAATTAATTTTAAGGAACATTTTTCATTCGTAGCTTATTTATGGTAAAATTGAAAATGTTGTTTTCCGAGAGAAAGAAAATTATGCTCTTGCGCATCTCTAAATGTGTTCATATTCTCTTATTATTTGTATAATAAAAAAATACTAAACATACTGTTGAATTCGTTGAATTCCTCAAACTTGCTGTTTATAAATAACATTATTAATTTCTCACTCAGATCCTCCTACTTCTGATTAAGAACGCTGTTATTTCAGTGTCACCTGCAGGAGGCATTGGGGTTATGGCTTTCAAAATCACTCAATTTGAAATTATAATTATGGCATACGTTTCAGCTCTGAATGATATTTTTTTAATTGCTAACTGAATCCACCAAATGTAGATTTTTAAAGGATACATGAAAAGAATCTGTATCATTCAGAAAATGAAATGAAACATAATTAGTGATCACTGTAATTATAATCTAATTTAAATTTATGTCTAATTTAAAATTTCCCATAATTCGAATGTATTGGGCAGAAAAAACTATAACTCCCGTACACGCAGGCCACATTTCTTAGAAATCATGAGTTTTCAATAAAATTCAACTTAAAATTGAGAAATTATTTAATTGTATAAGATAAAGTGAGAGAGAAAAAACGAATGATAAATTTTGGAAATTAGGATTCTTTTGAAAACAGTTCGGACAGGAATAGTTTGCGATTCAAATTTTACATTATGCACATTTTACATTATGTTCATTATGCTAATTATTATGAATTACTAATTAAATTAGAAGTGAAGAAAGATTTTAAATTAACACGATGATGTCACTTTGTCCCAATGTCTTTTCCAGGAAACATTTAATTTCTCAAAAATAAAAATTAAATAATTTTTTTAACATTTTTCAGTAATTTTTCATGTATTTAGAACCGATTGATACAAATTATTCTAGATTTATAGTTCAAAGTGTACCTTGGGTCTGAGGAGGATAAATAAGGACATCATAATGCAAAGCGTAACAACAGGAAGATGAAAATATGCTTCTACTTTACTGTTTAGCAAGATGTATATATAGAATATACTCAAAGATGCACTTAACTTCAGTTCCAGCTTCTTTGCATAAGTTTTCGAGAAAAAATGTGGGATCTCAGGAGGATTTCATCTGTTGATCATGGTCTAAAGTAACCTGCTGTTCAAAACTCAGTAGCATGCAGCGCGTAAATAAATGTAGGTTTATGGCACAAGAGCCGAAACCGACTTTTGAGCCATTACCAAAAAATAAGTCTAGCTATATTTCTCCTCTTTCAAATGAAGCACAGATTCACTGTAATTTGGTCTGACTCTTGTAGCAAGTCTCCTTGTAAATTTAGGCACTCTTTTCACCTATTAAGATAGGGATTAAGATAGGGTTTTAACCTCAAGACGTGGACTAAATCTTTTGACCTTCGTCTCGTCTGCGGTTTTCTTTCATACTTTCAACTTCTTATGTTACATCAGATAATCGTTAATTATTCAATATGGTACAAAATGACGTCTTAAGAGCTTTTCGGGTAGTTCTTTTCTTACTGATGTAAGCATCCACACTAAGTCCCCTACCTTGTAGATGACTTATCAATGCCTATGGTTATATCGAGAGAGAGAGAGACATTTATTATCTGTCCGAGCTTCAAGAATGTGGATTTTTTCCAGTTGTCTAGCTTCTTCGGTCCTGGTAATAATATGTATGTAATTGTCATGTGTTTCTGTGTTGTTCCAGGGAATTGCGTGGAGAGGAGTCTGGATATTTCTTCAATGAATAAGAAAAAATGGTCTGAATCCTATCGAATCTTGTTTTACTGATTCATAAGAGAAGATCAATAATTTTTAATACTGTCCTAATTTCTTTGTTCGACATCTACGTGTATGTGCAGCATTTCCGCTAATGACGCTAATCTTTCTGTCAAACCGTTGGTCTGCGGATGATTGACAGTCGTCAGAAGATGCAAAATCTGGCCCAACTGATTAATATCTTTTATAATATTATATAAGAGGAAAACGGTCTCGAAAAGCAATGCTTTTGTAAATTATGAATCTCGTTAGATAACCTGTACAAAAAAAAAAAAAAAAAAAAAGATCTACCTATTTTCGCTTCTTGTAACGGGAAAGCGTCTTAGTAGATAAGTTCCAATATTTACAAATGGTACGTCAGGCTCCTTTAGCGGATGAAGTTAACCTGCTGGAAGTTGAAGAGACGATTTTTGTCTTCAACACTCTCTGCAGTGACACATATTGGCAAATGTTACCATTTAATGCTACTATACTGTCACAGCCAATAGTATTTTCTTATTCGGTCACACGTCTTAGCAAATCCGAGATGACCGGCAATTGATGTATCATGAACTTTTAGGAGATTAAGATAATGGCGAAGTACTTGATAAATCGTAGATAATATGAGTACAGAAAGTAGCGGATATCTTAAATATTTTCCGAAACATGAAACCTTGTTATAGCATTTACTTTTCGGAATGTGGATGATAGATTCCATGTTCTTCAACTAACGGACCCAGTCCGTCAGTTTCTTCCTAATGAGTGTTTGCTAGAATTTATAAATATATATATATATATATATATATATATATATATATATATATATATAGTTCTGACTCTTGGATGCATTTCAAAATATTTCTCAAGTATATTTTTTGTTCTTGAAAATTCGAAGCATTTAGAAGGATGTCATCTAGGTAGCAAAAATATATATTCCGTATGAGTACTCAAAGTACTGTGTCCATCATCCGCTAAAATGTAACTTTAGCATTACATAACCAAAATGATAGGACTTAAAATTCATAAAAACTATCAATAGTTAAAAAGGCTGTTTTTTTCTCTCCAATTTTCATCATCCTCAACCTGCCATTAGCCTTACTTTAAATCTACCACTAAGAAAGTCATTGCTCCAGCTTGGCAGTCTAAAGCATCATCAATGCGTGGTAGAGTATGAACGTTTTGGTCAGTTTTATAGTTATAATCATCCCAATAGTGCCTATCACCATTTTTCTTTTTCACGAGGAGTATGCGACATGACCATGAACTATCTGACGGTCGTATGGCGTCTTCCTTTATCATTCGTTGTACTTCGTCTTCTAACACACATTTCACACGAGTTGAGATACGGTAAGGTCTTTGCTTGATTGGTGCACTACCGCTTATTTCCATCTTATGTGTTACTGTCTTACGCTAGGTTTTCCTGTTGAAGTCAAATTCGTCGCTAAGTTCTTAAAGCAAATTTAGTAGTTAGCGCTTCTGAGTAGTTGTAAACTAAGTAATTAGAATGCCTTTAAATTTTTCTCGAGTGACTTGCTACCTGAGCAGATGTTACAGATAATTTTCTCGACTCCTATCACCCAAGAAACAAATGGAGTCATTCAATATTCGCACCGAAGTCATTCATACATCAGGCATTCAACACCGAAAGATATAAAAGTTGATTTAAATGAATTTCATGGTACATATGTCTCTATGTTTACAATTGGGTAAATGAATTTAAAAGTGTCTATAGATCTAATAATGATGAACGTCTTTCGAGACGTCCAATGGAAGTGACTAATCCTGGAAAGTTTGACAAAAGACACGATATAGTTTTGAGTGATAGATTAATCAAAGTGCTCGAAATAGTTGATACGACTGGCATATCGCAAGATGCAATATGTTCAGTTTTCCACGAAACATTGGGTGTGAATAAATTCAAGATGGGTGTCGCATATGTTCTCATTAGGAAATAAATGCAATCGTGTGTCGAATCTGACGCTATTTTGGAGCTTTTTCGTAGCAATCCCAACAAGTGTCTGCGTCGATATATAACTGTGAATGAAACGTGATACACTACTACACTCCAGCGATGAAGAAACAGTAACACATTAGGTGTTTGAAGGTGAATGGGATCAGAAGAAAGCAAAAATGGACAATTCAGCCCATGAGGGGATGGGAATGATTTTTTGTGATGGGCACGGAATTATCTACACCGATTACCTGAGAAAAGGAGAAAAAAATAAGTGGAGCGCATTATGTGTCATTATTGCACCAGTTGAGTGAAGAAATCAGGAAGAAGCATCCTCATTTGAGAAAGAAAAAAAAATTCCATTTACATATTGTAAAAGTGCACAATTATGCAGTTTCAATTGCAAACATCATGGAACTCAATTTCGAATTGTTACAATATCCACCATATTCGCCGAATTTAGACTTCAGTGACTTTTTTATTTCCTAACTTAAAAAAAAAGGGCTCTGCGGAATATGGTTCACAATAGAGGTCATCGCGCAAACCGAAGCCAATTCCCAAAATCTAACTTCTTAGATGCCTTTAGAAAGTTGGAGAAACGCTTGAAAATGTGTTGGAAAGAGACTTTATTGAATAATAAAAAAAAAATCAACCTAAGATAATTCTATATTTTTTTCTAAATACTTATTGAATGACTCTTGTGTATTAAATTTTTTTTTACCAGTTATCATAGCCTGATCTGTTTTGCGTATTAAGAGTACATATTTTCTTCAATGAATGGACATCGATTAGGTAATCTCTAACGGTAAACACGGAGCAATCCGACTTTTTAGACTCTGTATTCACGGAGGGATTTCGGCGAGTCACAGTTTTTCATTTCCACAACCTATAACGGTATCTGTAGCAAAACAAATGTCATCTAAGTATCATTTGATACCTGCACTGGGAAAACAGGAGAAATTCAAATGGTCTTATGGTCCCATTTAAACCTACTTTCAATACACTTCATCAAGAGGTGGCTACAGGTTTTCCAAAAGCAGGTTTGAAATAATCGCATTTTCATTAAACATTAGAGCATTTAACTTTCGATGTAATTCCTCAGATATGAAAAAATAATCGGCACCTGAATAAACTAAGGCTTTTGTACATTGTCTATTCACTGTGACATAGGTCATGTTCTTTTCCATGTTAGTAGAAATATACGTCCGAAGATTTCTCCAGTTGCATACTCACTTCCAGAAAAGGGCGCCCAGCTTAGTTTTCTTCTTTAGGTTGGCCGGATGAATGGCTGGTGTGATTTGCTGGTGACAATGAAGGCGTGGAAAGAGTATGGAGAGCCGTGTCTGTAATTGGATGCTGTAGGCCGTACATAGTCATCGTCTAAGCTTTACTGGGATCCTTTGTTCATATCCCGTAGAGAGTTGGATACTCTAGCGGTTGTTACTACATTGAATACTCACTATCTCTCTATACAGCAACGTATTACGGGCTCAGGACGTTCACAATGATAGCAGAGAGGCACATTCTAGGCAGTTTTCCGCAGATCGATTTTATGCTGTAAGACGTCGCGGTTTCTGGCTGGACGTTTAAGCTGTTGCTTAAGTGGAACTTGAGGGAGTGGTATTACGTCTTCTTCGATTAGTGATTGGAGAGACAGCTTCCACGACTTGTTCCCAGATTTTATCAGCAATGCCACCTGGTGATGCGGATTCATCATTGGTATACTGCATTTCCGGTTGAATTTTGTGAGGTTCTTTCTTAGTAGTGAAAGGTACCAGCGATTATAGATCATTAACGTTTGTATCGGCTGAAACAGTACAAATATTGGTTGCCTCTGAAAATTGGGTCGAGTAATTTAAGATTCTCTATCTGTTGACAGCGTTTATCAAATTCATCAACGGTTTTATAGTCCGTAACTAGCAGGATCTGGTATGAATATTCCGAGCTTCCATCATATGAGCCGCTTTCTCATCTTTTTGCATAGAGAGGTTCACCTTTTGCAAAACCCGATTATACCCTGGATGTACGACTCAGACGTCTCGTCAGTTCGCTGCACTCGTGTAATCAAACACCTTTCATCTTGGCATCTTAGATCATCTGTACAGAAAAAGTTTTGTTCAGGTAGGTTTTTAATGTAGTCTAATTCGTGAAAGTGTCCCCATTATTATTAAATTATAGTTTAGCTGTTCCCAGCGAAGTAGAAAACGACATTCGCTAGACACATCTGTTAATCCCAATGGCTATAGGATGTGATTCATTCATAGTCCTTGAGCCCTTAACTATCATCTTGTTGGCAGTCACCGGGAAAAAAGTGTGGATTTCTAGATAACTTGTACGTCGTAACAGCACTGGAAAGATGTTGGGTGAATTTGCTAACTAGGGCTCAGTTTTATAAAAATATCTTAGGGTCAATTATTTTTCTTAAGCTACTACGTGGAATTGATAATTAGACAAATTCGGGAGAGACACCTTGAGCGCGTAGGCTTCTACGTAGCTGCTCCATCATAATGATCTTTAAGTACCCCAGGAAATCCCCAAAAATGTTTTGTAGAATGTATATCAAGGTCGAATAAGGAGTACAGAATATTCTCAACACGAGAGATTTTTATTCAGCAAACTAATTCTTCGAAACTATCAGTTTTGATAGAAATAATAAAAGTATAATTTTACTTTAAAATAATATGAATAACTGTAAATAAGAGTATTAATATGAAAGTTGTAACAACTGAAAGATGAAAATTTATCTCCACTTTACTCCTTAACAAGAGTTAAATATAGAAAAACCTCGAGGATGTACTTCGCTTAAGTTCATGCTTCTTTGCATAAGTTTTCGAGAATAAATATTGGCTCGCAGGAAGATTTCATCTGTTGACCATGGTCTAATTTAACCTGCGAATTGAAGTTTAATAAGATATAGAGTGAGTGAATGAATGCAGATTTATGGTGCAAGAGACGAATCCGGCCCTTACGTCATTACCAGAAAACTGGTAACTCTTCAATATATATATATATATATATATATATATATATATATATATGTATGTATATATATATATACATATACAGTAGCGATATCAAAAAGCAATTTTGGACTGAAAGACGAATACGCGGGGATAAACTAGTTCGGTGGTACTAAACTTCCCCTTTTGCGATTTGGTAGAATGATATGGAAATATCTAAAGTACACAAAAGTTCAGTAATTAAAAATAAAAGAATAAAAAATTTGATATGCAAAAAATTTGAAAAAAAAAAATCAAACAGTAATGAAAGTAACATGAAACATTACAATAAAAAAACTGAAAGAAATGAAGATACTATCCAGAAAGCAGGTACGTAAAGCAGTCTTCAATAAAAAGAAGTTTTTTTACATAGATAGCAAAAGTTTCATAAAGCAAAATGTCATTGCTACCAGAAAGTCACAGAAAAAGTAATTATATATATATATATACTCATGTGTGTGTGTGTGTGTGTGTGCGTGTGTGTGTGTGTGTGTGTGTGTGTGTGTGTGTGTGTGTGTGTGTGTGTGTATAGAACTGCGCTTGCAAGCCTTTTTTTTTTTTTGCTGCCATAAAAGGCGCACATTGCCGCGCTGTACCGGTAAGCGCACGCGCGCGCGCGCGCGCGCGCGCGCGATGTATATACATATATATAACATACATATTGTATATACATACATATATATATTGCATGTATATATATATATATAATATATATATATATAATATATTATATGTATATATACATATATAAGCTATATATTGGAAGTTACCAGTTTTCTACCAGTAATGACGAGGGCCGGATTCGTCTCTTGCAACTAAACGCATTCATCCCTCACTCATATCTTATTAAACTCAATGTCTGCAGGTTTAATTAGACCATGGTCAACAGATGAAATCTTCCAGTGCAGCCAATACTATTCTCGAAAACTATGCAAAGCATGAACTCATAAGCAAATGCATCCTCGAGGTTTCTATATTTACCCTTTTGTTATAGGAGAAAGTGGAGATAACATTTCATCTTCAGTTGTTACAACTTTCTAAATTAAACTCATATTTACAGTTATTCATTATTGTTTTTAAGTAAAATTATCTTTATTATTTCTATCAAAACCGATAGCTTCAGAATTAGTTTGTGAATAAAAAAATCTCTCGTGTTGAGAATATTTCTGAAATATATTATTCGACCTTGATATACATCTCTACAAAACATTTTGAGAGCCTTCCTGGGGTCGCAAAGATCATTATGATGGAACGTACGTAGAGCCTACGCGCTCAAGGTGTCTCTCCGAGATTTTTAATTATCAATTCCATGTAGTAGCTTAAGAAAAATAATTGACCTAAGATATTTTTATAAACTGAGCCTAGTTAGCCATTCACCCAACATCTTTCCAGTGCTGTTACGACGTACAAGTTATCTAAATCCTCACTTTTTTCCCATTGACTGCCAACGAGATGATAGTTAAGGGCTCAGGACTATAGACAGAATCATCCTATAGCCATTCCCAGGATTAACAGATGTGTCTGAATGTCGTTTTCTACTTCCTTTAGAACAGCTAAACTATAATTTAATAATGGGGACACTTTCACGAATTAAGACTACATTAAAAACCTACACAAACCACGGCTTTTTTCTGTACAGATGATTAAGATGCCAAGATGAAAGGTGTTTGATTACGAGTACAGCAGGCAAGCAAGACGTCTGGAATCTATTACATCCAGGGTATAATCAGGTTTTGCAAAAAGGTAGACACTCTCTATGCAAAAAGATGACAGCTCACTATTCATTGAGAATCAAGGAATCTTCATACCAGATCATACTAGTTACGGACTACTCTAAAACCAAATTTACTTGAGTAGATTTGATAAAACGCTGTCAACAGATAGAATCTTGATTATATTGGTTACAAGAGGCAACCAATATTTGTACTGTTTCAGCCGATACAAACGTTAATGATCTATAATCAACTGAATTTTACCTTTCACTACTAAGAACCTGCAAAATTCAACCGGAAATGCAGTATACTCAATGGTAGATCCATACTGGTACATTGCAGAAGTAAAATCTAGGAACAAGTCATTGGAAGCTGTCTCTCCAATCACTAATAGAAGAAAGACGCGCACCACCGAACACTTGCTTGCATGCCCGCGCAGCATACGCACCCATGCAGCCACGCTTTTGCACAAAGCCGCGCACCTGCACGCCGCTGCAGCATAGCGTTGCGCGCGAAACTGGCAGCGCGCGCAGCGCCCGCTTACCCATTGCAGAAATTACGCGCTGCCAGCGCGCACCGCATAGCCACGCGCCAGCGCTGCGCGCAGCGCACGCTGGCAGGCGCCTTTGCGAAGCAGCGACCGATTATTTTTCATATCTGAGAATTTACATCGAAAGTTAAATGCTCAATGTTTAATAGAAAATACGATTATTTCAAACCTGCTTTGGAAAACCTGTAGCCACCTCTTGATGAAGTGTTAGAAAGCTAGGTTTAAATGAGTTATAGGAACCATTCAGTTCTCTATTTTCCCAGTGCAGGTATCAAATGATACTTAGATGACATTTGTTTTGCTACAGATACCGTTATAGGTTGTGAAATAGAAAGAAACTGTGACTCGCAAAAATCCCTCCGTGAATACAGAGTCTAAAAAAGAATCGGATATCCCGTGTTTTCGTTAAGAGGTACTAATCGATGTCATTCATGAAGAAAATAATAACACTCTTAATACGCGAGCAAGATCAGAATTTCATGATAGCTGGTAAAAAAATTTAATACACAAGTCATTTCAATACGTATTTAGAAAAAAAGAAATATAAATTATCACAGGTTGATTTTTTTATTCCAATAAAATCTCACTTTCCAACACATTTCAAAGCTTGTTCTCCAACTTTCTAAAATCTAGAAGTTAGATTTTGGAATTCTGGCTTCAGTTTGCGATGACCTCTATTGCTTGAACCATATTCCATAAAATACCTTTTTTTTTTTAAGTTAGAAGCTAAAAAAGTCACTGAAGTCTAAATTCAGCGAATATATTTGGATATTATATTCATTCGAAATTGATTCCATGATGTTTTACAGACAAAACTGCATAATTGTGCACTTTTACAATATGTAAGTAGATTTTTTTCTTTCTCAAAATGAGATTCAACTTCTTCCTGATTTCTTCCTCAGCTATTTGCAATAATGACATAATACACTCACTTATTTTTCTCCTTTTCTCAATTAATCGGTGTAAATAATTCCATTATCCACAAAATCATTCCCACATCCCCTCATGGGCTGGAATTGTCCATTTTGCTTTCTTCTGATCCACATTCCTTCAAACCTAATGTGTTACTGTTTCTTCATCGCTGCAGGTGTAGTAGTGTATCACGTTCGACCACAGTTATATATCGACGCAGACACTTGTTGGGATTTATCCATACGAAAAAGCTCAAAATAGCGTCAGATTCGACACACGATTGCATTTGTTTCCTAATGAGAACCATACAAACACCCATCTTGAATTTATTCACCCAATGTTTCTGCGTGGAAAACTGAACATATTGCATCTTGCGATATGCCAGTAAGTATCCAACTATTTCGAGCACTTTGATTAATCTATCTCAAAACTATGATGTCTTTTGTCAAACTTTCCAGGATTAGTCACTTCCATTTGGACGTCTCGAAGGCGTTCATCGATAATGAATCTATAGACACTTTAGAGATTCATTTTGCAATTGTAAACATATAGAGACATATGTACTGAAATTCACATTTAAATCAACACCTACTTATCTTTCGGTGTTGAATGCCTGATGTATGAATTGACTTGGTGCAGGCTGAATGTCCATTTTGTTCTTGGGTGATAGAGTCGAAGAATTATCTACCGTAACATCTGCTCCAGGTAGCAAGTCACTCGAGAGAAAAATTTAAAGGCATTCTAGTTACTTGGTTTACAGCTACTCAGAACGCTAACACTAAATTTGCTTTAAGAACTTGAGCGACAGATTTGACTTCAACAGGAAAACCTAGCAAGACAGTAACACATAAGATAAAATATGGCGGTGATGCACCAATCAAGCAAAGACCTTACCGTATCTCAACTCATTAATGAAATGTGTGTTAGAAGACGAGTACAACGAATGATAAAAGGGAAACGCCATACGACCGTCAGATGTTCATGGTCTGATATGTCATACTCCTCGTAGAAAAGAAAAAATGGTGATAATTTCTTGGGATGATTATAACTATAAAACTGACCAAAACATTCATACTCTACCACGCATTGATGATGCTTTAGACTGCCAAGCTGGAGTGTGGCTTTTTCTTAGTGGTAGATTTAAAGTAGACTAATGTAGGGTTGAGGATGATGAAAGTGGAGAGAAAAAAAAGCCAGCCCTTTTTTTTAACTATTGATAATTTTTTGAATTTTAAGTCCTATCATTTTGAGGTTTATTATAAACTAAAGTTACATTTTAGCGGATGATGGACAGTACAGTACTTTAGTACTCATGCAGGAATATATATTTTTTACTTTACCTAGATGACATCCTTCTAAATGCTTCGAATTTTCAAGAACAAAAAAATATAGCGAAATATTTGGAAATGCATCAAGAGTCAAATTTATATATATATATATATATATATATATATATATATATATATATATATATATATATATTTATAAATTCTAGCAAACACTCATTAGGAAGAAACTTGACGGACTGGGTCGTTAGTTTGAAAAGGCTATGGAATCTATCATCCACATTCCGAAAAGTAAATGCTATAACAAGGTTTTCTGTTTCGGAAAATATTTAAGATATCCGCTACTTTCTGTACTCATATTATCTACGATTTGTATCACTGCGTGCTTCGCCATTATCTTAATCTCTAAAAGTTCACTTGTGATACATCAATTGCCGGTCATCTCAGATTTGCTAAGACGTGTGACCGAATAAAGAAAAATACTATTGGCTGTGACAGTATAAGTAGCATTAAATGGTAACATTTGCTTAATATGTACAAATACTGCAGAGGAAGTGTTGAAGACAAAAATCATCTCTTCAACTTCCAGCAGGTTAACTTCATCCGCTAAAGGAGCTGACGTACCATTTGTAAATATTGGAACTTATTATCTACTAGGCCTTTCCCGTTACAAGAAGCGAAAATAGGTGGAATCTTTTTTTTTCTTTTTTTTTGTACAGGTTATCTAACGAGTTTTAATTTACAAAAGCATTGCTTTCGAGACCGTTTTCCTCTTATATAATATTATAAAAGATATTTAATCAGTTGGGCCGATTTTTGCATCTTGACGACTGTCAATCATCCATAGACCAACGGTTTGACAGAAAGATTAGCGTCATTAGCGGAAATGCTGCACATACACGTAGATGTCGAACAAAAGAAATTAGGACAGTATTAAAAATTATTGATCTTCTCTTATGAATCAGTAAAACAAGATTCAGTAGGATTCAGACCATTTTTTCTTATTCATTGAAGAAATATCAGACTCCTCTCCACGCAATTCCTGGAACAACACAGAAACATGGTAAATTACATACATATTATTTTAGGACAGAAGAAGCCTAGACAACTGGAAAAATCCACGATGCTTGACTCCGGACAGATGGCAATGTCTCTCTCTCTCTCGATAACCATAGGCATTGATAAGTCTCTCATCTACAAAGGTGGGGACTTAGTGTGAATCTTACATCAGTAAGAAAAGAACTACCCGAAAAGCTCTTAAGACGTCATTTTGTACCATGGTAAATAATTAGCAGTATCTGATGTAACATAAAGTTGAAGTATGAAAGAAAGAAAACCATAATAGACGAGACGAGGTCAAAGATTTAGTCCACGTCTTGAGGTTAAAATTTCTCTTAATCCCTAGCAATAGGTGAAAAGAGTGCCTAAATTTACAAGGAGACTTGCAAGAAGTCAGACCAAATTACAGTGAATCTGTGCTTCATTTGAAAGAGGAGAAATATAGCTAGACTTATTTTTTGGTAATGGCTCAAAAAGTCGGTTTCGGCTCTTGTGCCATAAACCTACATTTATTTACGCTGCATGCTACTGAGTTTTGAACAGCAGGTTACTTTATAGACCATGATCAACAGATGAAATCCTCCTGAGATCCCACATTTTTCTCGAAAACTTTTATGCAAAGCTGGAACTGAAGTTAAGTGCATCTTTTGGTATATTCTATATATACATCTTGCTAAACAGTAAAGTAGAAGCATATTTTTCACATCTTCCTGTTGTTACGCTGCATTATGATGTCATATTTATCATCCTCAGGCCCAAGGTACACTTTGAACTAAATCTAGATAATTTGTATCAATCGGTTCTAAATGCAGAAAAATTACTGAAAAATATTTAAAAAAAAATTATTTGTTTTTTATTTTTGAGAGAAATTCATCTTTTCTGGAAAGACATTGGGACAAAAGTGACATCATCGTGTTAATTTAAAATCTTTCTTCACTTCTAATTTAATTAGTAATTCCATAATAATTAGCATAATAATGAACATAATGTAAAATATTATAATGTGTTGAATCATAAACTATTTCCTGTCGAACTGTTTTCAAAGAATCTAATTTCCAAAATTTATCATCTGGCACCTACCACTTTTATACGTATGGCTACCAGAAAGCACACAAAGCCTTTTACCGTACGCGCTGGCGCAAACACCGTACCGCCCACTAACGCTTCGCTGCAAACAGCATTGCGCGCCCGCTTCCGGCTGGCGGCCCGCCGCTGGCACAACGCGCACCAGCTGGCTGGCGCCTTGCGCCACGGCGCTTTTAACGCGTAAAGAAATACGGCCGCCGCTGTAGCGCAACACGCGGCCCCAGCGCAGCTAGCCTTTTTGCCCTACAAATAATGAAGAGAATGAACACATTTAGAGATACGCAAGAGCTTTACATAATTTTTCTTTCTCTCGGAAAACAACATTTTTTCAATTTACCATAAAATAAGCTGCAGATGAAAAATGTTCCTTAAAATTGAACATTTTTTTGGAATTACCATCTATTGGCAGAGAAAAGTGCTAATTTTGCGTTCAATGACACCTTTATCCTAATTTGGCTGCATTTTTTGAAAGTGTTGTAAAGTGTCTCTGAACTGACTCGAGACTGAGGGAAGATATAATAAATTTATGCTAAATCTAAGTAAAATCTAACTTTTATTGTTCTATCAAAATAATTTTTTTCGAAGACAAAGTTCTCAATATGATTACAATATACATTCTGACTTCTGTAACATATGAAAACAAATACATTTTATAATATATTTCAAATTTGTTCGGAATCAATAATTTTTCCTTCCTTACACCAAATCTTTCCTCTTCTGTTGATTGATCTATTGGTTTTACAAACTCACACATAAAAGCAACTTAAAGGCTATCGACTATAGGCTGCAAGTCCACCCAACCATGACTATTAAGTACCATGAAATTGAAACTATAGAAAAAAAAAAGTTTAAAAATATAAATTTTTTAAGAAGAAAAGTGTAAGTGAAATTTAAAGGTTTTTCAGAATCTTAAATTAAAGAAACACATAATGAATCAATGCTTTCGAAAGGATAACATTTTTTATCATATAATTCATTTTTTAATGAATTGCATGATAAATAAAAGCATTCCAAAATCATCTCTATTTAAAAAAATGAATATAGAGTTCTCATACTAAATATCCGACAAAATTATAATTTTAACCACATTCTTTTCTTATACATTATATCTAATATCATAAAGAATTTTTCTAAAAACAAATTATCAATTTTATTTAATTTGAGAAAATTATCCAACTTCTTTTACTGCATATTTGAGAGAAATAGTGTAATTAAAAATAAATGCAATTATAATTTTTCTTTAAAGTAAAAACAAAAAGCAGAAATAAAAGCGTCTTAGTGAAGAAATATCTTAATATTTTTCCCCTCTGGCAAGAACTGCTGCTAAGCTGTTCTAATAAAGTTTCCGTCTTTCGTAATCTCTGAAATTGGGAAATATCATTTTTGGTCCCAAAAGAAACTAATTCTGTGACATGTGTCATCCACGGTTGCGTCTCATTTTAATCCTTCCCATTCTTGGGTAAATCCGCTGTTTTTGTTCTATTATTTTTTTTATTGATTATAGATGTTCTGTTACGTGAAAAGAAAATTAAAAGATTTAGAAAATGTACGCGAAAAAAAGTAGAAGGACCGTAACAAATTAGAATAAGAATATATTAGGGAACCAAAATCTGAATTTTAATGCAACAAAATATTATCGATTTATCCCTTTATTCTGCAGCCGAGGCAAGAGTTTATATTTAAAAAAATTTCGCTAATTCCAATTTTATTCTGAACAGACCAAAAGACAATTTCTCTAAACTTTTTGAACTTAGAGCATCTTTGTGAACATTGAGAATCAAAATGATTTATGATTTTCTAAATGATAATATTTATCTCACTTACCTTAATTAGCTCTAAAATAGCAAAAGTATACACTTTTACTCTTCTGATAGATAAAAGTACTTAATTCTTTTAAAATCCTTGTTTTCCTAGCATATAATTGCATTATATATAAAAATGATTTAAACATTTATCAGATTATAATAACGTAATGTGTAAAAATTTTGTAAACTGTTTTCTCAAATCGCAAACTAAAGATTATTATTTTAAAAGGTACCAAAATAATTCAGATATGGATATGATTTTTTGAGACATAGTTTTCACCTTAAAAAAAATTATTCAGTTAAATTATACTTAGAATTTCTATGTTTTTTTCTATTAAAGATACTTGTGCGTGTGGTGTGCCAAAAATATTTTTTTCTATAAGTAAAAACTTTAATTTTAGAGGAAATTTTTTTATATGAGAAAAAGAAGAAAAAATATTTGCAAAATTATAAAAAAGTTCAACAATTTTTCAAATGAAAAAATACAGTGATATCATTAAAAAGGTTTGCTTTTGTACATTACATTAGACAATAAAATATTTTGCCTGCCACAAACCAAATTAACTTTCAAAAATGTTGCCACAAATATGGTAATTCGGATTCGTATACATATATTCGAGATTCGCCTATATGTTCAGTTCATATATACTGTTCAATTCATGTAATTCAGATTCATATAATATATTCGATTCATATATATTCGATTCATATATAATATTTGGACTATATATATTCGTTTGTATATATAATTGATTCATGTATGTGTTCATCTCTTGTATAAATCGATTCATATGTATGTTCTTCATTTTCTTATATAAAATATTGATGCCATTCTAAATAATATTATCTCACATTGTAGTATAAAATGTTATTGCTTAGGAAAAGAAGTAATCAGATATTAATGTTTTATCCAAAACTTTTGCGTTGTCAATGTTTTGTGGCTTCACTGAAAGTTTAACTGACTAAATTTTTATATATAATATCCGGAGAATAGCAGGCTATTATAGTATGAAACGGGCGTTTGTCGTCAAGGTATGACATCTGCCCTATTTTCTGTACCTCATTTTCCTGGATTTCTTATGTTTATCGGTTTTTCTGGTTGGACCCTTTGCTTTTTTTTTTTTTTTTACCGCTATGCATGCCTTGCGCTTTTGCACGCGCACATACATTTTGCCTTTTTTGAGATTTTTAAGTAGTTAGGTCAATCAACCATAATATATTATATATTTAATAGAGTTTGATTGAAAAAGAAATTATAAGGTAAAAGCTATTCGTGATAAAATTTGTGAGTACTGAATACGGCCAGCTGACATTACAACCTTGCACAGCCAAGTATGCCACTAATCATAAGTAGAGAATAAAAATCTGAATACCGCGATATTTCACCCAGGCTCCTGGCAGACTATGATCTACGGCACACCATGAGATCTCGTGCTCGTTGGAATTCTATTATATGTCACATGCTACCAGGTTCACACATTTGGGTCATTATATTACCTTTTATTTCACCCATGCTCACATGCAAATTACTGCTCTACTGCCACCATGTAAGGATATCCGTTAAGCATTTTAGATTAAACCTATTATATAATCCATTACATATAAATGTTTGCCATAGAGATTCAGTATCGCATTATTCTATTGCAGAATGTATGACTTGAATTACTGGTCTATTTCTTTATATTCCTGTGTGAAAGTTTGATTGACAAACCAATTTTTCTACGAATTTCCTCAAGAGATTTAACGGAACCAATAATTTTGACGCTTGTAATGAAAAACTGGACGAAAATTATTTTCACGCAGCAATATAAAGTTACTTATGACAATATACATAAAGCACACATTTGTTAAAGATTAAGATGATATTTTGAGATTAAAGGTTTTCTATACACAATTCAAATAATAGAGTAATGAAATATAAGAGCCACCATCTCTACCACTATATACTTCATGATATCAATTCCACTCAGATGAAATGTTGTGGTCGTTTAAAAACATAATGATAGAAATTAAATATGTCTTTGAAATTTTAGTTATGAAGCATCTTCTTATTACAAATAAAAAAAACCAGGACAAAGAGATTTAATGGTGGAAAAACAGTAGCTGAAGCAAATTCGCAGTGACCACCCAGAGGTGTGTATAAATGTATCCGCCAACAAAGATCTAAAAAGCGAAAAGAAGGAAGATGCGCAGCCCAGAGATGTAGGACGATAATAACATTTTCCTATATATATATATATATGTGTGTGTGTATTGTGTGTGTGTGTGTGCCATGTGTGTTGTGTGTGTGTGTGTGTGTAGTGTGTGTGTGCGTGTGTGTGTGTGTGTGACGGCTGTGTGTGTGTATTTGCCTTTTGAATCTTTTTTTACGTTCATTTATCCATGGCTGTTAGAATAAATTTAATTCTCTGGAATGCCATTTAAAAGAAAATGTATCGGAAGAAAAATCCTTCATGATGAAATTTTATCCACCTTTCCTTAGTAAATATTGAAGTAACTGTTTGAAAGTGCTAGGAGGCTTTTCTTTTCCGTTCATTTGTTGACTTTAAAATCTCAGATTCATTGTGGAAATCTAAGAAGAATTTTGGGAACATATATTAGATTTTACTACAAAAATACATTTATGTAGAAAAAATTGAAATAAATGCAAGGAATTCAAATTCATTTTTTAAAAAAAGTTGGTGGTTTCTGAAATCAATATCTGAGAAAATTTTTTTACGCGTTTCTTGCTTTTTCATGCAATCAATACATTCAAAATTCTAAAGAGAGGAAAATGAGTGTTTGAGTATTTATACTACGAAGAGTATAGTAAAGTCTGAAATTACTAAGAAATGGCACTAGATATCTGCATAAATTTATTCCGCATGTAATTGAGTCTTATATACATGTTACTTTTAGCAAGTTATAGCTATCAATAATAATTTGTTCATTTTCCAAATGCACTTTGGGCAGTATCAAACATTATTAGAAGATGAAAGAGGCTCATGGTGATTACATTCCAGCTGTTGAAAAGATGGCAAAAATATACGATGAAATTCTTGTATGAAATAATTACATGCAACATATTGCTGCTGAGGTAAAAAATTTTCAATTTGGCCTATATCTTCCGAAAGGATCGAAATTGAAAACCATCCACAATGAAGGAGAAAAGAATTTATCCTGTGCAGAACCAAAACAGCATCAATGACTAAATGAGAAATTGATTTTATTTTCTAAACATTGAGGAAAAACTACGCATAAGGAACTGCATTATGCCACAAAACTTTCAGTACTCATTTGATCCGATTAATGACCTCTTTTCAGATACAACAGCGGTAAGGCATGACAAGAAATATATTTTATGAAATTTGAGTTTGTATGAGAGCCTCCCCAAAGTGAGCTGCAGGTAGAATCTGCAGGGAAGTTAAACCTGCCGGGTTTTAGGTTTGTCTTGGGAGTCATTTCAACAGCTACAAGAGATGCGTCAGACTATGATGCCTATTACGCACCACTAAGCCTGTTTGCGTGATGCTCTGTCAAGACACGGCATGATACTGATTTACCAAGAAATCATTCAATCTTCTTTTGATATTACATCTATTCCTCCACCTACAGTTGAGGAATCATGGCAGTGGCTTCAGAAATTTTGGTAGTCAATTCTTGCGTCACCCCAAACAATTTTTTCATTTCCCACCATTACTAAAAGAAAAAGCAATTGAATATTTAACAATACAAATGCCGTCATTTAAGTGGAACAATAGATTTTCACTGTAACTACCAGAGTTCACAAATGACCTACAAAAAAATCAAGAAATGCAGGAAGGTACCATATAACTCTAAGATTTAGTGACTATATGAAGAAGTCTTAAGGTAATAAATAAAAAAGGCTCATATCTCGATTACTTGGTAATGGCAAGGTTTTGGCTATTACAAACTACACATACTCAATGTTTCAGAAGAGACAAAACATATTTTCATCTGCATAATTCTTTTAGTATATATATATATATATATATATATATATATATATATATATATATATAATAATAACTATATATATATTAAATTTCATTCTAAGTGATTCTTAGTTCTATAAGAATTTGTGTAACTCTTAATATTTGCTCAATAAGAAAAAATATTTATGATTACATTTAGCAGATTTAAATATTTTTATATAATTGGTATTATTGTGTGTATTATGCCTATAAATCTTTATAATCTTACATTAGACACATAAGGCAGACAGTATTTGCATTGATTTGATGGTTAATAGATCCTAAATTGGAATTTCAAATTGACAGTTTTCAAACTTTGATAAAACTATTGGAATTTCCATTGTTAAAAAGTCTTTTGAGGAGTAAGATTTATATAATTACACTTCAAACGCTACTGTTAAATCTGAGATAATGTACTTGCTTTAAAGCACATTCCCTTGAATATTTTACATTATACTTACAAGACATCATAATAATTCACCTGGCAATATATTTCGTTAAACGGTAATTCTCTGTTATTATATAATTTCATAGAATATCTCCTTATCACGTTTATTTAAAATATCATGTCACACGCAGATGCAAAAGAATCAATGAGTAATGGGTGAAATAAATTCCTTTTATAATCAACGAATTCAAATCTACAAATTGCCATTTTTTCTATATAATAAATATAAATGTAAGAATATTCATACATTAGGATTCAAATTTTACATAAACACAGTGTAGACAATAGAAAAGACTTCATCATTAATAAACTTGATTCTTCCCACATGCAACTGAACATCAGTTAAATGTAAAAGATCTTATTTCCTTTATATTGTATTCCTTTTTTATATTCTTTATCCATTTCTAAGTAAAATTGCTTGCTTGAGACTTAATTTAGAAGTAACTTTTTTTATGAAATATATATATCAATTTGTTTAGATGTAGTAATAATAGTAATAATGTATAAAATTTAAATTGCTTATAATAATAATTGAACCAAACCTTTTGATTGTTGAATTTATTATAAAATCAAATTAATGCGTTTCGAACCTAGCTTCATTTCACGAAAATCATTTCCAAATCCTGGCACTACTAAGGAGCTATGGATTTGCTTTATCTCACTGTCAGTTAGTGACATATAAATGGCTTACATTTTCGCATTACCTGCCGTAGCCGTACCTGCTACGCCATTGCAAAAGCGGCCATGGTAGCAAACCTTTTGCTAAAAGTTTTAGCGCCTTCCGTACCGCCGTTAAAACATACCTTTACCAGGTTCCATACCGCCATGCCTTTATACTTTGTTAAAAACTTCATTGCAGCCCGTAGCCCAGCCCGCCTTTGCTTTATTTAAAACCTTTATGCCGCCAGCTCTGCAAAACGCATGGCTTTTCACTGCACCGCACCTTCAAAAGCGGCCCGCGCCTTTTGCCCTTTGCCGTAAAACGCCACGCGCACCGGCATAAAACGCCAGCACAAACGGCACAAACGTAGCCTTACACTTTACCGCCCGCCAGCCAGCCGTGGCCCGTGACACCAAAAGCATATTAGTGTAGCTGGCTGTGTGTTTCTACAGTAGTTGTACGCATGCGCACCGCACTCTATATTTTCATTATATTCATGAAGAAATAGTTTGTTCTAATATGACGCCTCTTAGCATGGTGATGAGGTTATGAGGGTTGTCATATATTCTCAGGACTTTTGATTATCTGGCTTGAAAAGTCTCACTGGTCTCGAAGATCATTAAAAAGATTATCACCATTATTGAGAGTATCTGGAACTACTGCTGAAACAACATCCTAGTAGCTTTTGATGGAAACAAATGCCATTTCAATCATTTATACTGATGGTTATTGTTTTTTATCATTAATACTTGGGTTCGAAGAATTTTTAAATTATTTTGAGAACTTGGTAAGGACTAAGTTTAGTTTGGTTTTTAGTTTTTTTAGTAACGTTGAACTAGAAGCAATACGAAGGGCTATTGGCGACAGACACTCTAATTTTGAGCCAAGTGACGAGGACGACACAGGCTGACACCCCCCCTCTCCCTAGTAAGGACGACCAGAAGGAAGTTATTTGCTGGATATTTGGCGAAGGATGGTGAAGTACGGATTACAAATGCAAGCAAATTATTTTCCTCTTTTTTCTGTGTTCTAAGCGGTGGTTGCACGTGTATATTACACCAACATCACAGGTGCGCTCACACTTATAATTTACATCTGAGCGTATGCGATATCTCCGTTTCTTAACGTACCTCCTCATGACATGATTAAGTGATTCAGTGGTTTTGGTGGTTCTTTTTTTTCATTTGGTAATTTCAATTATGTCCTTATTTTTACTTTCACTGGGTTATGGATCAGGAGTCAATGCAATTTGATCCTCGGAATTCATGCCGAGAAAAGGCGAAAATCATGCTTTCGGAAAACTTGCAAAGTTAGGCGGGTTTAGTTGCCGCTTAACAAGGCATTCATGACGACATGGACACTTCTATTAGTTTTCTAGTACTTTTCACCGCATCACTAATTTCCTTTCTGTTCTATATTTTTCACACATTCATAGCAAAATGGTGGCCTTTCCTAACAGGGTTTTGCCTGGTTGGGCCTTAGGAAAGGGTCGTGCGACAAGTAACTTGACTTCTTAGATCACCATCTTTCCTTTCTCACAAGTACGTACCATCCGCTAATCATTATTTTCTTAAGAATTAAAGAGATAATTAAGGTTTGTAATTAAAACTATTCCATTTACCCGATAACTACAAAGATTCAATAAAGGTTGAAATACTACTACAACGCGATTAATTGTTTATCGCCATCAATTCCACTATATAAATATTAATGCTTACAATTCTTTTAGATAAGAGGATTCTTATAGATAAGCCAGAGATCAGAAAAGGTTACGATGGGCTTAAGGAGAGCGTCCACCAATTGTAAAGGTTAAAGATCAAAATAATACTTCAAGTGTAAATTTTAAAATTAATCAAGCATATTATTTCTTGATAAGTATTAAATATGTAACGAATTTCCATCCCAGTGCTCAATGGTGGTCAAAATCTTCAACTACTTAGTCACACTTGCCGCGTACGCCTTTTGCCGCTTGCCGCTACCGGCTGCCGCTTGGCAAAGGCGCACGTACGCGCATAGCGCAAAGCGCCCTTTTTGCCATGCGAATACAAAACAGCTGAATAAAATGTTTAGTGTTCAATATTTACTTGTTCATATGGAATAGCATACAGAATGTCGTCAGATTTTAAAATTACATTAATATAAAATTTAAAAAAGTTATACATAAAATCACTCATATAAGGATGATACTCTCAGCAATCATTAACTGGATTTTGGAAAGTTTTAAATAAACATTCTAGATGTAACTATTTTGATTTAAAGAGAACTTTATATATATATATATATATATATATATATATATATATATATATATATAAATAAATAGCTATATATATATATATATATATATATATATATCTATATATATATATATATATATAAATAAAATAATAGCTATATATATATATATATAGAGAGAGAGAGAGAAAAAAACTGCAATTATTACTTTTAATTGCATCCACACATTGTATTTTACACACATGCACACCTCTGAGATGTGTATCACAGTAATCTCTTAATCACACGGATGAAGAATTCATCACTCATTTATCATATCAGAACTGATATGTGATTTTATTTTTTTAAAGTTGCACTTGAAGTATTATTTGATCTTTTAAATTTTTTACATTGTGGCGGCCTTCCTCAAGCGCCTCGTAACTTTCTGATTTGCGCTTATCAAAATAACCTTCAAGCATTAATTTTATTGTACTGTAAGCTAGTAGAAGAGGTTCATGTAATGCATAAATTGTGTGTTGTATTTAAATATACATTTTTTCATATTTGGGAGTATTATATATATATATATATATATATATATATATACATACTCTATACATACAAGGATAAAGTTATTATGCCAAACGTGAGACCAAAAATACTAATGCTGTGTTAAACATCGGTCACACATCGAAGCAACTCTTTTGATGAAATTGTTTTCCTAAATCACTTCATATGCGATAAATAACCCGGCATCTCTCTAAATCCGACACTCCGGCTTAGATAAAGGCTAGCTTACTAAAACAGGAAGCCCAAAGCGCACATGGTCAGCTTTTCGGTGAGTGCTAATTATGACACAGCTTGTAGACCTTTTGGTCACCAAACTCTTCTCATCAGTAGGCTTTCTTCCCATCCCGGTCGAAGTCAGAGCTTCCATTTAAAGAAAAAAGAATGATAAAGAAACAATCTAATAACCTGAAGGCCCAGGAAATTAATCCTACAAAGGAAAGCTACTGCCATGGAGTGATGCAGGAGTAACAGGTGAATTATTTCTGAGCGTATTAGGAGTAGCAGGCGCTTTGCATTGCTAATCGATTTTACAAAATAAGGTGAGATCGCAAGGCAGATACCGTTTTGCCTAAGTTTGTAACAGGCAATTCCTTTTCTTTCGCTGCTTTCTTCATTGCTTCAGACAGGCGATGTTTGCACTGCAGATGTCTTTTTTCCCCTGTTTCGAAATATAACGTGTTAGGATGATCGTTTACTTTGCGTGTAAACGTATTCTGTTCAATTTATTAATATAATCAGAAGTTTTACATTAAAACGACCTTTAACAAGCATAGTCATTATTTTGAAGAGAAATTGTGTATTGTGTTATTTGGACACTCAAAATAAATATCATAAATTGATCATATATTCTTATCAATATGTATGATTAAGAAAGAAAAAAAATTAATGCAAGAAGCTGAATTGTGTATGTTATGAAAATAACAGCTGATATATGCTTTCAGATAATTTCACATTCGGATTTCAAAAGGATCCCAAGTGACTTAATGTTTAAAATTTTAAAATACAGTGGAGATATTATTCGCAAAAAAAATTATGATTCAGTATTCAAGGTCAAAGTGAAAGAACTAGTAGATAATATTTGTTTTCAAACCAGTTAAATAAACAAACATTAAAACTGAATTATTTGTCTAACAGGCATGACAGCTTTCCACGTTAAAAGAGGAGATATGGTTAAAAAATGTTTTCTAATAACTGTGACTTCGGACAATGTTAGATGACCTGATTTCAAACTAAAAGATACTTTCTTTTTATTTTCAAGCTAGATTTCAAACTCAATAGAAATTCATTTGTAAATATCCTTAAACATAAAATAGTGGTATACTCCAAAAATATTGCTTTCGATTATGACAAAGCAAAACTGCCGCCGCAAGCAAAGCCTTTAAGTACGCCACTTTGCCGTACGCTGCTGCCGCTGGTTTGCAGCCTGCGCCATGCTGCCGCTTTGCTGCCTTTTCGCCATTTATTTATACTTTGCAGGCTGCGTAACGCCATACGCTGCATACGCGCCGCTGCTGCCGCCGCAAAACGCGCGCAGCGCATGCCGTAGCGCGGCTGTAACACTGGCGCGCACAAAGCATTTTTTTGCACCTGCTGCCGCCTGCCTGCCGCATACCGCCAGCGCAGCAG
>BMAW01051946.1:569995-601968 GCA_019974015.1 Nephila pilipes
TTTATATATATATATATATATATATATAGAGGAATATATATATATATATATATACATATATGTGTGTGTGTGTGTGTGTGTGCGTGTGTGTGTGTGTGTGTGTGTGTGTGTGTGTGTGTGTGTGTGTGTGTAACTTTGCACAACCTCCCAAATTTGGTTATTGTATATGTATTAACAAAACAATCAGTTACCAATAGTTTGCATTTATTATTACTATATATATATATATATATATATATATATATATATATAAAGCGTAAAGAAATCTAAGATAATGAAGATAAAAGTCTTTATCTTCAGGTGTTTTAGGAAACAAAGTTATTATACACCTCGACGATAACAGATTTAATAAATATCAAAAAAATATCAAATATTTGTTTCTTTGATAAATATCAAATATTTGTTTCTGTGTTAAACTTTAAAATTAAAACACTTCTTCAGTAATTTGCATATTGTTTTTAATTTTTTTTATAAAAGGATTGGGTCTTAGTTTGTAGAATTGTTTGTCGGAAGAAATCGTTAGATCTTCATACAGAATAATTAGACGTAATACATATTAAACTGCTAATGCATAAATTCTCCTATGTTGTGAGATGAAGTTTAGAGTCGAAAATGCTATTTCGGAATTTTTTCTTTATCTATGTAAAGGTCAAAATTCGATATTTAATTAGGGAGAAACAAGTCTCTGTGCAATTGTAGCGTGAGAAGTTAATTTAAATAAACATGCATAACCTAGAATATCGAGTGAATGATTTGGACTAATAGCACACTAAGCTCAATAATTATATAGTGTGCCTTCACCACGCAAAAGTAAAAAAAAAGTGAGATGAGAGCTCGATTATCACTGTCGTAGAGGTAATCGTTGCTTAGAGTTAGAAGATATGTATCTCGTGAAGCTGGAATGTTAAAAAAATAACAAAATAAACAACAATTAACTAACAAAAAAGAACAGTTAGTTAAGCGTTCTTGCAGCAATTAAATAAATCAGCCCAAAAATAACAGTTTACTAAGTTAAAGAACAAAAAAAAATGCTGCCGAATAAATATGATGCATTTTATATTACGAATTCTTTTTCTAAATTGAACTCGTAATATAAAATGGTATATAAATAACTTCCAATGAAAGTTATATTCCAAATGTATCAGTCATAAAAATGTTATATTAATGGAAGGCGGTATGTGTTAAATCTGATGAATACAGAAGTTCCCATGTTGTGGAAATGGGCGTTAAATTACTGTGACACCTCATTAATGCATTCTGTTTGCTGTTTGTAAATGGTTTCAAATAGCAATATTAGTTGCCAACAACAGTGTTTTAAGTCCAATATGATAGCTAATGGTCAAGTAGGTTATAATATAAATCGTTATAAAATGGGCCATTTGTAATTGTAATAGAATGAATTTCATTTACTTTAATCTAAAATGTCAAATTTCATTGAACTCATAAAGGAATATTGAATCAATATTGACTGGGTTTTGTATTAAGCGTTACGTGTTACTTTCTCTTTTGAAGTATATTAGAATAATAAATTGTACAATATAGAAACTTCTTTTTTTCTGATGATGTGCAAGGTTTCGTGTAGTTGAAATAATTGAAAAAAAAAGAACTGCTCTTTTCGGTTTAGAGTCATTTACTGTATAGAAATACGAAGTCTGTTTATTGAATAAGTTATAAAATTTATACTTTATTTTAAGATCTTAAGAAGTTACTGCTTTGAAATATCTGTCTTTAATTTAGTGTTTTATTTCCCCCGATTTTTATAAGTAATGTTTTAAAATATTGTGAGATTTAATTGCTTTTTCATAATTCAATATTTTAAGCAAAAACTGAGTTTTAATCAATCAATTTAATTTTTGATTTTATATTTTTATTTAATAATTTTTACGCAGTTTAAATATTTTACATTTGTTTAGAAAAAATTATCATGAAGTACACTCTTTTTTTTATTTATAAATGCTTTCGTAATGTAAGTTATTATTTCATCGAAAGTACTTATGTATTTCTTTGAAAGCTCTCCAAATGTAACACAACGAAGCATTCTAGCGTCATTTTACTTCCTTTGTTTTTAAATAGATTTAAAAAAAGGAACTTGACACATATAAAATTTGCATGTTTCTTTTCTAAATATATTGTTAGAAAGCTTTCCCCTACAAAGTAATCAATTGCAAAGTTTACATAGCTCTTGTAATACAATAAAAAGTGAGAAAAATTTCTTTTTATTGAAACGAACATAAAATTTTGGAAAGTGACGATCGAAAACATCTAAAACGTGACTAGAAAAATAATTCAATTTCTCTCAATCTTATTTGCTTCTGTTTCTTGGCTTTTTCTTTTTCTCTCAATCCATGATCATGTAATATTTATATTTATTTTTTACTATTCAGAAATTTAAATTTGCTTGCACTGTTTATTCTCACCGAGTTATAGTTTATTCAACTCGGCATTCTGAAATTGATTATGGAAATATAGAAATATATCTAATATTTTCCTGACTAAATTAAACGTTAAGCATTATAGAATAAGAGGATTGTATGTTCTAAATAAACTAAACTTAATTATTAAAGAGTATATTTAAACAAAACTTAATTACCGGCACATAAAAGTTACGTATTACGTATTTTGAGTATTTTCTTAAAAATTAATACTTGAATAGAATTATTTACTTAAAGCTTAAATTAAAATTCAATTAAAAATGCCAATTATATATATAATTATAATATAAACTGTAACTCTGAAAATAATAAGTCGTTAAATTTTTATTTCAAAAATTCTCGCTAATGAAATTGCTCTTAATCTTTTATACATAGAATTTTCGTGTTTTAAACTGATTTGTATATGACAAAATGGTTTTATTTTTTATTCATAAATCTCAACTTACAGCAATTTAAAGAATCATTTTCAGAATTCTAAAAACGGCAGTAAACGCAATAAGTATCAATAAGAGTATGCAACAGTTGAAACATCTTTTTTTTTTTTTTTATCAATGACTGGTTGGACTGAAATGCAGTATTTTAGAAGATAATATCCGCTCGGCAACTTACTGACACACTAAATATTAGTAACTGTTTCCGTCATGAATATGGAAATTGGTCTTACTGAACATGTAGCTCTTAACTACTCTCACTAGTCATTGACGTATGTGATAACAGGACATTTGAGTGAGAATGGAAGGATAAGGGTATCTTGATGCCCTATTCAATGGAATGGGTTCAGTTTCAGATTACAGTTTGCTCATCCTCCATTAATGCAGATCAAACTCTGTATACAGTCCCTAATGCTTGATCCAATCGAAAACAAGGGTTCATTAATAAGATGGTCATGGTACTGAAGAATTATATGAATACAAGCTTAAGACACTATTTTATGAATTTTATTCATGTACAAAAATTACTTACTAACTTATGTTAGCTATTGAGTTTCATTAGTTTTAACTTATCCAACATATGTATTGACAATGAAGGTCTTTACATTTTAATGTTACTAAGAATGCAAAAAATACGCTACTAATGCATCGAAATACGTCATAAAACTTGTTGAGTTGTGAGAATTTACAACATTTGCTGCATTTAAGCGTAATATTTAACTACAAGGAAATTTCGAATATTTATTTTTTTGAAGAATTATTTCATTACCATAGAAAAGTAATTTCATTAGAATTTTCCGTCCTTTAAAAATGCAAGGAGTCTCATAAAATTATTTTTCGATTATGTTACTTCCCTCTGATTTCAATTAGTTGGTTCTAAAGTTTTAACGAATTTTATTCCATTACGTCTTATAGCGTAAAAAACATTATGAAAAAATGGATTTGCATTTTGATATCTTTATAGGATATAATATTCATTTCTAAATAAATATCTATACGTCTTTAAGCTCATGAATTACAAATGACAATGACTTTGAAATACATAAAAATAACAAAATTCATGGTTGTTCTTACAAATTTTCGAAGGTAATGTCGGGTCTGTAGATAATTTAGAAAAAACTTAAAATAAGTTTAATGAGCTTTGTTTAACTTTAAGTGATTAAGGTATATAAATTTTAATAAAAAAAATCATCTTCCTCCCCTCTTAGGATTTTATGAACACCGCATGCAGTTTTAAAGAAATCATTAATTATGAATATATTATTTAAAAGTAATACTGAAACAATATTTAAAAAAAGAACAATCTGTGTAAAAATGTGAATTAAGATACTTAAGAAATTGTAATTTTATGTGTTTCTTAATAATCAACTGTTTGCATTTTAATAGCATTTTCATAAAACTCGTTTGTGCACATTATACTTTAAAAAAGAGCTACGTATCCATTACTTTCACAAACATTCAATTAATCTTGCTTTATCAAAAAAATATAAAATCTTACGATACAAATATTGACTCACAAATGTCCGGTGAACACCAAGGAAGAATTAAAATACAAAAAAATACCGCAGGATATGTAGACATTTTTTTTCCTTCTTTAAGGGTAGAAATATCACATTATCATGTTATAAAGTACTAGGGAAATTGCCTTTTTATGACTGTAATTTAATGTCTTTTCTCCGTAAATAAAGTTATGGAAAGTTTCAAATACTTATCTCTTTCTTTCAGTTTAGTTTTTAAATATCAATTTAATTGAATCTTTATTCAGTGTGTGAAATAATAAAGTATTTTTGTTAGGATACTTTCCATTTAAAATTTAATATGTAATTTTATTTGTATTTACCATATCTTTTGAGATCAATTATGGTAAGATTTACTATTATTTTTTGAAATTGCATTTGATTGATTAATAGGAATCCATGAAAAAAAAAACCCCAGCTCAACACTGAAAAAGCTGAAGAAACATTATTAGCAGATTTTATTTGCCAGATGGCTAAATGAAATTTCTTATGAAACCAATCTTTTGTTAAGGTAAATGCGCTGTATAAATAAGTTATATAATTGCTTTTCCTCAGCCTCGAAAGGGAGAGCAATTCTCATCAGAATTCGAAAACTCATCTCCGCTGAAGAAATAAATAAAACGTTAGAGCCGAAAGGAATTAAGAAAAATCCGTCAGTCCAGATTAAGAAATAAGAAAAAGAAAAGTCAAAATACATCAAAATAAACACTCACAAAAAATATTTTTGTCACTCTAAATTCATCTTCGAAGAAATGTCAGCAGCATTTTTTCAAATAACTCGATTAGCGAATAGACTAAGGTCCCTGTTGCGAAAGCGCCTTTTCCGTTTTAAGTTAAAAAGCATTTCCACTATTCTAGACCTTTCTGAGATCTATGGGGACAGCTTACTCTCAGGCCAGGAGGGTTAATGAAAACTTTCTGTCGTCTAATTGCTTCTAAAAGCTTCTTTTGTCGAAGATGTTTTAAGTAAAGTAAATGTAATTACGTAGAGAAAAGCAACAATGCATATTTTTTCTCAGTTTTCCTTTTACTTTATTTTTAAACATGTTTTATCAAATAACGGAGATAAAGTGAATTTTCATTCAACAAAGATGTTTATTCGATATCCTCATCATTTTAAATTTAAAATTTTATGGACAAATTCATTATTTTTAAATTAAGTATTCAAAATCCCAATTAGTTTTTGTTTCCTTTATTTATATATCGATACAGCACTTAGTTTATAAACATAAAATAACTTGTGTTCATTTACATATCGAAATGTAAAAAATACTATAAAAAGGCATAGCTATTTATGTGGTTGGGGAACAATTAGACTTAAAAATATCACCTGTAAGTTCTCTAATATATATTGGTTTGAAATGCATCCCCCTTATTTATAAAATAAGTTAACTTTTTAAATATCCACGACTTTAAATTATCAGAGGTTTCTTTTTTCATAAATCGTACTTAATGTGTTGGTGAAACATCAAAGCTATTGGATATCAATTCTGTTAAATGAAATTTACTGTTTGAATTATTGAACATTTAATTTGTTCATTATTATTTATTTGATTAAAATTTTATTTAAAGTTTTAAGCAACTGGATATTATACATTTACAGTTATTAAAAAATATACTGAACACTTATTAGACTCAAATAAAGACTTTTATAATACATTTTCTGTCAAATTTCGGAGGCATATCTAAAAAGTCCTTTTTCAAAAGAATAATTAAAAGAAAAATTTTAGAAACAATAAACTTTCTTCAATCGTAAAAGAATTTGAATATTATTAACCTACAAATGCAATAAATGTATTTTAAATATTTGTTTCATTATACATAAATAGCAGCATTATTTGATAACTGAGGCATTAAAATGCTTCCAATTTTGCCTTTTTTTATTTTTCCAATATAAATTAGAGATTGCTTTGGTGATTCCATAGATATGTTATTTTTGAGAATTCCATCGATAGAGAGTTCAAATGTTTAATTTTAAAATTGTAAAAGTACAAAGGTGTCACATCCTAGAAACATATCTTTACTTGCTTATTTTTAAATGTATTTTTAGGATTCTAATGCACTTTCCTCAAATTCTGCCTAATTCATAGAGCTGATGCTTTCCGCATCATTTTTATATGATGCGGAAAACATTATTTTTTCCTATGTCATCAACATGCTTTTTACTATACAATTGATGTAATTTATTTCTAATGAACACACACAAATTTTAGGTACAGCCCAATATACAGATGAATTGAAATCTTATAATCACAAAATTTAAATTTAAAAAAATTACTAAACTTAAATTCTGAAATTATAATTATGATCAGTATATATAATTCTATGCTTTTAAACACTTAGAAGATTTTCAAAGTTACATAAGCAATGAATTTTATGGAAGATGTACCAATTTGTAAGAGTGTGATACATAAATGTCATGAATATGTTGAATATTCATTGCTCATATACTCAAATAATTATTTACGTTTATAAGCGTTATTTTTTACTTGAGCAGATTCTTAAATACATAACATTTCTTTATTAAAATATAAGATCCGTTGTTTTTAATTTAAAAAAGTGAAGCTTATTTAAACTTGATATATATGATTAAGCCTGAAAATACTGGGTTTATGCCTGATATTATGCCTGAAAATACTGGATTATACATATTAATTATATGAAGTTCTTATCAGTTACCTTAAAATCTAAAAATGAAACCTAGTATTTTCAGGCGGTGTTCTCCATAGAAAAGTTAAGAACTACGTTGTGCTATGAATTAAAAAAGAAATGTTTTCCATTTCTGTTGTAAGTCCCCGAGTTGCTCAAAAGTCGTTCTCAATGTATATTAACCTAGAATCTTAGTTTTCATCTCTCTATTTCAAAATATCAAAGGAAAATCCTGATGGAGATTTACTTTCTGGTATATTCACCAGGTAAAATATTAATAAGCCTTAGCAGAATTTTTATCAGTTAACTGAAATCAATAATATATTATCTTATTTATTTAAACTCATTAACATAAAAACAAAGCAACAACTATTAGGGTTTGAATAATTAATTTTTAGTGATTGAACATTTTACTGCCTAGTTGAATACAAATACTGAAGATGTTTAGTTAAATTTAAGAATTTGGAAGTTCTTAACTATTCACACAATATTTCATAATATATTCGATGATCACATTTAAAATATAATCTTTCGGAGATACAATAGTTCTAAAGTCCCTATTTAAAGTATTGCGAAGTTGTGGGCATATATAATTGTTTTTATAATTGCTTTTTCTAATAAGTAGATCTTAAACTATTTTTTTTTAAAAAAAAATGAGTTTCTTATGTATAAACCATGTTATACAGAAGTTGTTTGAATTTCTGTTAAATAAAAAAAGAATATTTCCCAACTATAAATTTTAGAGAGCTTCTGTAACTTTTATAACACATCAGTTAGTTTCTGTTTTAAATCTTATTTATCTGTATTTTGGTCTATGAATTTTTACATCGATTAATTTTCATTAATTAAAAAAAAAATTTTTTTTCTACCTATAAATCAATTTTGAACTTAATTCTGGAAACGAATAATTTGATTGAAAATTTACAAAAAAACCCCCACTTAATCAAACTTATGTTGAATTAAGTTCGTTATATATTGATTTCTTTCAATACGGTCAAACGACAAAACACGCACGCGCGTGAGATTTGCAAAGAGTATAAATTCCGTCTTTATATTGTTTATGAAAAAAAATTCAACAGGAGTAGCAATGAATTATTGGTAAGCTCAAAAATATCAAAATCATTCTCGAAATGGAAAAAAAAATGTATTGTATAGAATACCCTTATATCTGTATAATAAATGGAGAATGTATTAAAACAGTGAGTTATAACCAAATGTTTATTAATTTTTTTCTTCAATGGTTTCCTTCAGTACAAGTAACAACTATGAACACATCGGCCTGTATAAAAATAAAACTTCTATTCTAACGAATTCACTTGAATTTATAATCCTTACCGATATTGACTACACTGCTTTAATTCATAGTTATTACAGAAGGGAAATAAAGCTTTGGGGAGTGATTTTCCGTAAATGTAATTGTAGTAATTTGTTTTCGTTTTACATCATCTATTACTCTTATTCATATGTACACCATATTACCTTTTTAGACAAGCTACTTCAAAATTTTTATAAGAAAAGAATGTTTTATTTCACATTTTAATTATAGGTAAATTACATCATCGCAAATAACCGCAAACATATAAAAAAATGGTCGGCCAAGCGAGAGTGTCGTGAGTCGCATGTGGTTTTATTAGGTGAGTGGTGTGGCTCTTATACAAATAAAATATGTGTGAAATATAGTAATCAAAAACTACTTATTCTCCATTAACTTATTTTTATTTCTTTTTACAAAGTTGTTAGTAAACTTAAGGTGATCAATGTACTAAAGTAATTAATTTAATATTTTGATAGTTAACAAAATAACTTTATTCAAAAACACTACAATAAAATAAAAATTTTGTACAGACTCTATTAAACAGTTTTGTAATGCTTACTTAGTGCTGAGCATTTTGTCAAATCTTTTTGCAAATTACTAATGACGTTATTAGAAATGACAGAAATTTGTCCCTGAATAGTATGACTAGATACAGGTATTTGTTCAATTAATCGAAGCAAGTTCTTATTTTCTAGATCTAAATAGTGTAAATGCATTTTCCCTGAGCAAAATTATTGGTTCTAATAAATCTGTCCGTTTTTGTTGTATTTGCCTCTTTAAGGTACTTTGACGTAATCTTAGTTTAATTTCTTAATTTTGCTTTTAATTAGAAAAGTTTAGTTCGTCTTAAGATTCAACCAGCAGGATATTGTTGACTGAAAGAACAGTGATTTGATTCATATTGTCGTTTACTGGCATTAATTGCAACAATGTAACTTGGCATAAAATATAGATCAGTTTCCCTTTTTTTCTCAAAAAATAACCCTCTTCTTCAAATTACGTTTTAAATTTGCCGTTGTTCTCTTCATATTTCAGTTTTCAAGGTAACATGATTACTTCTTTAGGTCTACTTCTTACTATTCAGTCACCTGTTTAGTAATCTATATCATCTATAGTAAGCAAACCAGAATGAATCGTTACCAAAGATGAAAGCTAGAATGTGATTTAAGCCGTAATATTGGCGGTGGAAATATTTGTTGGCGATAAGCCGTCAAATGTTGCAACCCTTGATTTTTATGGTTATAGATGGCAGCAGTAAAATTTTACCGTCAAAACTCTCCAATTTGGCGATTTTCAAAATCATAATAAGGATGTGCTCAACCATCTTCCAATCATCTAAATAAACGGCTCTTTCGAATGTTCTTTTCTGAAATGTGGCATCTAGAGTCAGAGTAGATGGCCACCCCAGATATAAAGCAATAACTTTAACTAAGCAATAACTTCTTTTTTTGGAGAAAATGTCCATATTTGTGAATTGTTTGAGGTACTTTTGTCGAGAGAAAAATCCTTTTTTAACACACATCACATACGTCCTTTCGATTCTCTCTCAGTTTCCAGATAGTATTATAGGAAGAGGCAGACCACGTCACTCGGGAATCTTATTTTCAGACATATTCTATTCCCTTACGGATTTACCAAACAGGAAAAAGAAATAATATATTGTTGTCATGTTCTTATGAGAATCCTATAGCTTTCAAGAGAAGGTCAATAAAGGAAGAGTGTTGCGTTTGGTATCGAAATGTTATTTGTATTAACTCTACAATTGCAAGATTTCTAACACACTTATAACGTTCACTAATTTTAGCACTCGTATATTCAGATTATATTTAACCTGGAAAAAATTTTCAAATCCAATAAAATTTTTTAATATGTAAGCATTAAAGTTTCACTTGTGAAGAAGTAACAATAATCATAATATATTTTGAGTAAATTTCTTGCTTCAGAATGCTTGATATCCCAAATACACATTCTGGTATTGCCACGTTCGAAACTATGAAAATACTAAAGAAGAAAACTTCAAACTATCTTTATGCTGTGGATTACACACTTGCAAACATTTCTTTCTAAAACATAAACAGTTTCCTAAACAGTTTTTATTTTTAAAGTACCTTAAAAATTTAGAACTCGGTTATTTAAAATTTTTTTTACTTCACAACATGTTTTTCACTGCGAATATAAAGCTAACCCCGAAAAATTCCTGCATATTAACTTCGAGACAAATGTCTTCTTGTATACAATAAAAGTTGAATTTAAAAAAAGTACTCTCTCTGTTTTAGACGTTCAATTATTGCAAAAAATATATGCATTTTAATATTTCTTCACAGTAAGTATTCGAATGACTTTGAAATAATATCATATGATGATTCTTTGATTAATACTGTAACATACCTAACCCCCATATATATATATATATATATATATAGAATATAGAATATATATATGTTATATGTATACATACATGCATATATATATGTATATATATATTTGTATATGCTCATATATATAGAATATGGAACAATAATATGTTGTATGTGCATTGCATGTACGTAATATAACAATAATATAACAATAATATATGAGATATGGGGCTTTCATATGTATGTTGTGTGCATGCGTATGCGTATGTATAATAATAATATATGTATGTATGTATATGTATTAATAATAATAACTTAATAATAACATATGTATATGTATAGGGATATGGAATATTATGTATGTTGTAATGTGCATCTGCATGTATGTATGCTCTAATAATAATAACATGTAATAATATAATATATCATATCTCATTTAATAATAATATGTAATATGTATGACAACAATAATAACCAATATGTATGTTTGTATAATAATAATAACTATATAATATGTGTTGTGTAATAATAATATGTATGTTTGTAATATGTATGTAATAATGTGTAATAATAATGGCATATCCTGTAATAATAATGTATGTGTAACAGCCAATAATACTGTATAATAATAATTTATATGTATGTATGTATGTATAATAATATGTATGTAATATGTTTATGTATGGGATATGCATGTATGTAATGGAGGATATGCGTATGTATGGGATATGCGTAATAATAACCATGTATGTATATGTAATATATATGGAATATGCATCTAATAACCAATATGGGATAATACGTAATAATATTATTAATATGTATGTATATGGCATATAATGGAATCTCTTTGTATAATATTATGGAATGGCAAGTAGCCAATAATAATATGTATGTAATAATAATACATGGAATATGCACGTATAATAACTAATGGCAATATGGAATGTGCGTATGTGTAATGGCAATATGTATGGGAATAATACGTATGTGTATGTATGTATTAATATAATATATGGGAGAATATGCATGTAATAGCAACTGTATGGCAATAATATGTATGTATGTATGGAATGTGCGCTGTAATAATATGTATGTGTAATAATACATGGAATATACGTAATAATATGTATGGAATATGCGTAATATGTATATGTCAGACAATATGGGATATGCGTATGTATGTGTATGTATTAATATGTATGGAATAATACATGTATGGATATGCGTATGTATGTATGTATTCACAGAGGTTGTGAAGGAAGATTCGAATGTTTAAAGATATGTGTATGTGTTTGGAGATGCCGGCCAGTATGGCATGTTTGGAGGGTGTAGCTGTTTGAGATGATTGAAGTGCCGGCAAGGTCAAGATTGGACTGGGCAGTTCAGGTCATGGGTGAGTTTGATAGATCTAATTGCTTTTTGACAGTTCAGGAGGACGAAGGTGGGTTGTCTGGATGAGACTGTCACGGCGCCTGAGTTCGTCGTTGATAAAGCCATCGGACGTGCAGTAGCCAGTGTCACCATGACCATTCACAAAATTTTATCTCTTTTACCAATATATTTATCTTGCATATTTAAGTTGATGATTTTTGAAACCAGAATATGGATTCGCATCATATGGAGGCAAGGCGAGAATGTAAACAAAGCATAACCTAAAGCAAACAACACAAAATCTGAGCAGACAGTTAAGCAAATCTGCCAACTTTTCCGGAAATTTTACTTTTTTACATAATTGGAATCTTCGAAAAATTTCCAAAATTTCACGTGATTAGAATCAATATAACAATTCATTTCATTTGCATAGCATGATATTACGTAGAATGATGGTATACTATGCTGACGAGACAACATTGGAAAGGTTGTAGTTACAATTGATACTTCCATGAAATGGATAGCAACGCCTGAGATACATTAGGACCAAAATGATTTAAGACTTTCGCAGGACAACTCCACTGTGAAATCATCACACATTACAAACACGGATTTATATATATATATTTAATTAAAGATTCTTGTAATTTTATGCAATAAATATCATTTAATCAAACAATAAAACAGGAAAAATTCAATACTCCTCACAAACATGTATTACAAGATAATTTTATAGTTTTCAGTCAAATCTCTATAAACAAATTCAGGGTCTCCCTCAGGAGGAGTCAGCTATTGTCTGGCCAATTTTATTTACAGTTTATGAATTAAAACAGATTGACAATGATTCTTACTTTCTTTTCGTTACATAGATGATCTAATTATTTTAGAGTAAAACTGATTTTAAACCAAATATTTCATTTTACCTAGTTATCTCAAATTATTAAAAACTAATCTTAATTCAAATACAGTAGAATTTTCAGATCTCGATTTATATAGTTGACAATAGACTTATGATAATATTTATGATAAAGAGATTCGAATTCCATGTAATTAAAATACCAGTTTTGGAACAGTAATCTACACAGATCATTTATAGGAATATTTTATTGGGCTTTTATTACGTAATAACAAATTAACCCACACATAAATAGACAAGTTTAATAACATTAAAAATTCTTCAACAACTGTTGGATCATGATTATCAATAAATTTCTTAAATACCTATATACATCACAAATATATTAAACATCTTTGCAGAATCAGTCAATTTCAAATCCACCACACAACAATACACAAAGTCGGCTTGTTAGTGGTCTAGCAAATGAAGAATTTATTTATTTGTTACATTTATACAGCTTGTTTTTACTCACTCTGGACCGTTATACTCTACCATACAACTTATTACCAACCAATTGTTTGCATCCTTTTACATTTTATTACAATCACACAATGGTTAAATCTTTTTCAATTTGGTGATGATGTGTTATATTTTTCATTTTGGTATGTGAGTAGCCATCTTGAAGCTTAAGAAAATTCCGTCCTTACTACTCACATATTTGAATCTTCTACTTTGAATTTTGTGAAATAATTTTATATTTGATTTGTTGATAATTTTTAAATTATAGATTTTATTTTGTAGATTTTATCGTTGGTCATCTTTTAATCTAATGAACTCTTTTGCAATTTGGATTTCCTAATTCAGCCTACCAAGTCGCAAAGGGAAGGTTGGCATTAAACTAGTTTTAACCCCGCTTAATCAGTCCTCAACTGATATTGCTTTTGGAACTTGCTGGGGTTCCATATTTTCGATTTATTTTTCTTTTCATTGTGTACATTTCTTTCTGGTTTTTTGTTTTTTTAAATATTTTAAGGATTATCTTTCATAAATTTTCAGTATATATTATATATATATAATATATTTTATTTTCTTTCATAAGAATTTTTCAGTATATATAATTATTATATTTTGCAATTATCTCATAGATTTTCCGGTATATATTATATAGTATATATACTCTATCATAATATATATATATTATATATATATTTATATAATATATACTAATTACTATATATTTTCCAGTATATTATTTTATAATTATTCATTTATAAATTTTTCATAGAATTGGGATATATATATCTTTAAATTATTATTAATCTTTTTCCATAAATTTTCAGTATATACTTATATATGATATATATATATATATTCTTCATATTTTATAAGTTGTATTCTCAAATATTCAAATTTCAATTGTTTTCATGAATTATTGGGTAAATATTATATTATCTCATTATTTTTCTAAATGTAAAAAAAAATTCCTTTAATTTTAAATCAGCGTGATCTTAAAGCCTTTTGATACTAATTCTTGGACTGACGTGTGAATCTTAAAATAACTTTGGCTCCAATAATAAAACTCAAATGTAACAGCTTTAAGACATCTACTAACTATATTGTATTTATATATTTTGAACTTTAGAGTCCTTTTTCTTAAGTAGAACGAAATAAAGATTTTTAAATTACACATGTTATCATTCATTTATAAGTATTTTGTGATGAAATTAGTTTATTTTTTTGCCAAGTCTTGACAATAATGAAATATTTTATCTAAGATGAAATGTGAAGTGATCAATAGCACTAAATTTAAATGCTAGAATATTTAAGATACTGAGGTCTTAGATACAATCGTTTTCATTTATAATATATTTGCTGGGAAGTAAAAAAAACTTTAATGTGCAAATTCATGATAAATCTTTGAACAAATAGTGATTTTTTAATCGCATTGTAAAATTGACAATATACACATCTAAAAGAGCTGTAGTGTATCTACCTATATCCACTTCCATTTATTGCATTATTGAATTGAGGCACCCGAAGAGGCTTTCTTTCTTTCTTTTTTTGGAATCTCAAAGTACGCATCAAATCTTCCGATTTTATTTTTAATCACATTCAGAAATGCAGGCATCTTGAAGGATCTCCAAATCTATATAGATATCGAAGACTTGAAAGATTAGTTTCCATTTCCGCTATCTGCTTGTCCTGGTTAACTTCGGTGATGTATTCGGAGGTTCTAGGAAAAATTGGTATTTTCTGGATGTTTTTCTTTATTCTGAATTGATTTTTCCCCAAGTCTCTTTGAAAGGATCCTTGATTTTACAGGCACGTCTGAGATGAAAACTTTTCTTTCTTTTCCTTTCAGTTCTTATTTTTCCTGTTGAAACAGGATGCTTGAATCAGATGCACAAGGTATCGAAATGCTTTTCTAGCTAAAACAGCTATTATATTTCTTCTACCTTTATATCTGTGAAACCTAAAATGGTGGTCTTCAACATTCCTTTGCTTTTGATTCGAGAAACGCCCATATCCAGAAATAAAATTATAAAGATAATACCTTGGAGCAATTGTTATCAGATAATATTTCGTAAAGCAATAAATGTAGTCTAACAACAGTCTACAATTCTTCATGTAAATGAGATAGCTTCTCTCCTCCGAAACTGTTAAGCTAAAGAAATCAGGTGCTAATCCTAATTAAGCTAATTAAAGGTTATATGTAATCTGTGCATTTTATATTTTGATAGGAAGTGACATGGATTGATTCATTGCTTAAGTATCTGTAGATTTATCACAGCCAAAACTCTAACATTTCCTCACTTGAAATTCGCTTTTATGTACAAAATATTAGTTAGATTATAAATTTGGAATAAAAAATAAATGTACTTGAATTTTAGCATAAATTTACAAGATGCATCTTGGTATATATATGTATTATTATAATATATTGTAAATGCTTCTAAAAGTTTGTTTTACAACAATGAGGACTGATTTTTAAAATAGATGAGGAAAATCTTGAAATTGTTTAATAAATTTACCTAATAAAAATATTGAGCAAAATTAAGATTAAATTTTATTCAAACACTATTTTTGAAAAGTATTTTATAATAATATGTTTTAAAACTGTTCATGAAAATATATAATATATTCATTAAATTCATCCTAAAAATATATAAAGCTAATATAGATCAATATTCTAAATTTACACTTGAGTGACACGCCAACTAATCTCTGAAATATCTATTTAGAATCATAACACCATATTAATAAAATGCTAGACGTATGATGCTTGATAGCTTGGTTAGAGCATCGAATGATAGTACCAAAATTTCAGCAAGCTTGATAGTGCCTAGAAGCTTCAAAATTAACTCCTTGTGTATAAGTAAAATATTATGTAGTGAAAAATATGTGCGAGGTAATTAATATTCTTGGCACTTAGTTTTTCTGAAAAATTAAAACAAAAGGAAAATAATACAATGAAGGGAAACAGGGGTAATTAAACAATTCTTTGCTATATTGGTTTTAATGAAACTCAAAAGTCTAGCTCTCGTTGTATAATGTGGAAATAATTTGGGATATCAGACTTTATCAGATAATTCGTTATGAAGAAATTCAATTTTTTAAAACTATTATTAGAGTTTGTAATTTATGGAAATCACAGAATTAAATTTTCTTTTCAGGAAATGAACTAAGAGTTAAATTAAATTATATTTACAGTTTTAGGTACATCAATGAATATAGAACTTTAAAAGAATTTGAATAAAAATCTTAAAATGAAGGAAAAGAAAGTAAGTGATTTTTCTTCATTTGCAGTAAACGTTACACTAAAGTACGTGAAATATAGACTATATATGAATATTTCCACACAAATGGCTAAGAGTAAACTAACGTTTCATTAAATCAAAAAGCTCACACATACACAACATATATGCTCTTATATATGGTGAAGTTGACCCCCAAAATAAAAGAATATTTCTTAAGCGAATAATTTTAAGCATTTCTTCCGAAATATAATTTAATAAACAGAGTGCGATGGTTTAATTTATGTACATAAATTTCTCATAAGTAAATTAATTCTTGCATTGATACGATTTTTTTGCTTTGAATAAGTTTATTTAATTAAAAGAAACTCCATTATTATGATCACTAAACTTTATTTCAATATCCTCAGGTTTATATATTTTTAATGTTATTATTTTTGTACATATTTATTATTCCTTTCAAATAACATATGGTTATCTGCTATAAATATTTGGTTTTTTTTGTTTACATACTGTAGACCATTATGATGTAATATTTTCCGTTTAAAGTCTGGAAAAAATATTCTAACACTTTATCAATTATTATTTATCTTGAATTGTTGCTTTTGAGTTTTCATATGTTCATTAAAATGAATCTTAAAGATTTGATATCAATTACTTAGTTATGTGGTATGTTAGTAATACTGGATTAAAAGATATCAATATAGGGATTTTAACAAAATGGGGAAACTAAATTTAATTATTTTATTAGAATTAATATTTTTAATTCTACTTGTTTTATTTTGCTAGCTCTTAATTTTTAATTTTCTTACTATGCGATATGCCTTATTAGACAATGAGTTTCAAACAGTGTTTTCATTGCATGCCTTGTTAAGAGGAACTTTTTTAATAGAGTACTTAAAAACGTAGAGGACGTTTTTCTTAGTTTATTGGAAATTTTTTGAAAGGCACGTAATTTATTTGCTTTGTGATAATAGGCAATATGTAAAGTTAATGATTAGTTGTTCATATAAAATATATTCTATTAATTTCCTGTCAGTCCTTTCTGCAGGTGAAATAAACTTGCCAAGTACTTTTAAAAAAAATAAGAGCTTATAACTATAAAAATATTTTTTTTTATTTATTTTTCCATTTAAATTTTTATTAATATAATAATTTAAAAATATACATATACTGAAACAGAAAATAATATTTGCCTCTCTCTTCCTTATCATAAAACAATTTAATATTAACAAGTAGCAACAAATTGAATAAGCAATTAATAGGAACAGTATAAAATAAGGAACCACTCTTTTATTTCGTCAAAATGGAATCAATACAAATCAAGCAACAAAAATAAAATAAAAAAATAAAAAGTAAAACCCAGATTTAAAAAAGTCTGTAACTAACTAAACTATAAGCAATTTTTGGCATACAATATCAAAATATTGCTTTTGTTTTATTACAATACAAGCACATTTTGAAAATTACATACAGATTGCGTTCTCCTTTTTTGTAAATTAATATTAAATAGTCATCTGAAACTACTTTTTTTTTTTAAAATATTGCTCCTCTACGCCTATTCGGTGGTTCTGGAGATAGTACATTTCATAAAGCTTAGGAAACACGAGTATTGCAATAATACTGATATATTGAAACATTGATTAAAAATTAATAATTAGAATCAGTTACAATGAAAACATATTTGTATTCCATAGATAGTATTGATATATTTGTATTTCATAGGAACCTTAATAGTCGAAAGCTTAAGGATAATAAATTGAAACGTTGTCATATGCCACCCGATAAGAAATAGTTCTTAAAACAACACAAATAATAATGTCATTTAGGAAGAAAAAGTATAAAAATAAAACTTTAGTTATGTTACTCCTATTAGAATAGTTATTGCTGAGGAAGATTAATAATGAATTAGAATTTACCTAGAACTCTTAAAAATATCCCAAGCAAAATGTCTCAAAAGAATAATATTTTAATGAGCGGATTTGTTTTACAGAATTTAATGAAAGCTTTAATGAAAGTTAATAATTATGACATTATCCAACATTTTAAAGCGGATATATATATATGTCCCAGGGAAAAGCAAAATTAAAATCCGTAGCTAATTCTGTTATTTTAATTCGACTTGGCATTTTCCTCATTAAGATATTTATTGCTGTAATTAGCCAATCTATAAAACAAGAAATACTTGAAAACTGGATTATTTTCTCATTTAGAAATTTATCGCTGTAATTAGCATATCTATTCAACGAGAATAATTTTAAAACCATATCTTTACAATAATTAAGAAAATAAATATTTCACATTTTGAATTGGCTTTTCCAGGGATGTATGTCATAAGTCATGAGTAGCTAATAGACACAGTAATCTGCTGATCTAAATGGAAGGATGAAAATATTTTGAACTATGTCAGAAAAGGATATTTCTAAATACATGTTGCTTGTTATGTTAATCTGTGAAAGTGAAAATGGACATTTCAATTTTTTTTTTCAAATTACCTCTGGCTAAAAGAATTTAGCATTTCAAAACCCTGACAAGTCTATGTGACAAATTGTTATATAAAACGAATAGAGTAATGTGGAATAAATATATTAATTTCCCACACAAATACGCATTACTGGTAAGTAAATTTAAATTCATATCACAACTTAATTTTCTCACTTAAACCTGGGATTCAGATAGAAATCATGATTTATGGTAGCATAATTACTAAATCTGAAATCGTAATGGAAATTCGCGAAATTCACGATGCTAAATCCTATGAAATAGCAAGGAACCTATTTCTGTAGAACATTATCTGAATATCTTATCTGTGACATGTCTTATTGCATTTACTAAGTGAGTTTGTCTATTGTGCTAATAAGGCAGATACTTCATGACTACGTTGTACATGTCTTTCGAATATAAAATATATGCATACAAGAATATTATCTCGGGTATTGCCCTTATGACATGATTTTGAAAATGTACAATCCACATTTTTATTTTTAAGTTTTAAAATGCATAGTAAATTTATGCTGGCATATGTAGCTATCAGCTACATGTCTTATAAATTTATTCGTTAAAATATGAAGAAAAATAAAAATTTACCTGTCATTTTCTAAAACAAAGTTTTCTGTTTTCCATGAAGAAAAGATTAACAAAAGATGAGGAACGTCATAAGAGGATAGACATTTTTATATGAACATCTTGTTTAATACATCAATAATGCAAATCTATCAATAAGAATAAGGTACAGTTTTGATATAAATAATTATTTTGGATGTATTTCTGAGTTGAAGAATCAAGGCACGCTGGAGAAGTGAGAAAAATCTACACCTTAAAAGGAGTTTTGTATTTCATTTCTTCTTATTCTTCACGGAATGCATTCTATTTTCTGTAAGAATTTTTTTATATCTCCATATGAAAAGAAGCACGAAGCTATTGAATCTTGACTATACCCATAAGTTTGAAATTCAAAACTTCCATGCTTATTTCAGAGGAAAGGATGGCAAAAAATATCCCTCTCTGATCAAAATTCAAACTATTTACTGAAAAGGACAGGAATTTGATGACATTAAATTTGCCGAATATTCAAAAGGAAATTTGAATTGTTTTGAAAATCCTTCACTTTGTATTGTCTGTGTCAAAGTATGCTGATATCTGATGCAAATATTTCATTTCACAGAAAAATGCATCTTTTATTACTGAACAGACTAATACTTAAAAGCCTTTTGACGAATTGCATGAGCAATAAGGTTTTGAATTCAGTAAGAGATTTACTATATACGTCAATATTTAAATTCGATATCATTTGTATATATAAATGTAAATCAAGATACCAATGTACGCAAGTAGAATTTCATTGAATGTTATACAAAAATATCTTATTTTATAAAATTTTATTTTTAAAAATGAAACTTTCATCCATGTACCTTCGGAATTAAAATGTATCATTAAAGATTCATACGTTTCGAACTCAAATTCAAATTAAATGTTTTATTATGATCCATCAATGACGCCGCATTCCCATTACACTTTGTCAACCGAAAGATAATTAGCGTATTTTATAGCAGCGCTTACAGTATAATAGTATTTCTGTCAATTCCAGGTAAATTATTATTGAATGATTATATATTAAAGAATTTTGATCCTGCACAGTTTTGCAGTTATAGCGAAAATGTAGAAGTAATGCCGTTGACGATTATCACCTTTTTACAGCATTCAAACTTTTTTGCAATTCCGATTCGTAAAAATGATTTCATATAGTTAAATCATGGAACTGATTCTGAAATGTGTGTTGAAATTCTTTAATTGCAGTTCTCATCGAAAAAGATTATTATATTACTTTTAATAATATTTTTATGTTGTCAAGAAAAATTATTCCTGTGTAATACTTATAAGCTTTTGATGCTATTTAGTGTTTAGTAGTAATTTTCTAATCATAGAGTTTACGAGTATAGTAAAATATTTGCATATAACCAAAGGTTTGAATTTAAGAAAATATACTATTTTCATAACTAACTTAACACAGTTGTAAAGTAACTTATTTAAAAGTACATATAATTAAATATGCATTTAATTTCCATGATAACTTACTTTAAGAATTTCTTATTAATATCGCAGATGACTTTTGAACTTAATATTAAATTATTCTTCTAGAATATTAGTTTACAACTGTTCTGAGAATCATTTTATTTAAGAACTTTAAGTAGATCAATATAAAAGTACTTTATCCCTTTCCATTTTCAATCTATATCCTACAAATAATGATTGTTATTTTTACTAATTTATGTAGAATAATTTGAAAAAAATGAATGTATTCAATTGCTTAGTGAATAAATAAAAATTAAGAATTAGAAAATAAATTTTCATTGTTTATTTTTATTTGATGAATTTGAGCATGACATTACTTGTACAATATTTCACGTGTTATTTCTTGAAGATAAAGCTAACAAAGCATATTTTTTTGCATAATTAAGTCATTGCTCACTTCTAAGTCATTTATTATAAAATATCTAATTTTTGTATTGTTAATTTAAATGCACAAATATTTATTACGGTAATTTCGACTTAGAAAGTATCCATTTGTTCCTTCAATTATCGCTTCGCAGTCAAAATTCTCCTTGTAAGGCCGATTTATTTAATTACAATTAGTATTTAGGTACGATTTGTTTCTTTCTTTTTTCATTCTTTTTATTATTATTTTCAAGCTAATTATTAGATATACCAGAAATAAAATTCATTTATAACTAGAGATCAGAGTAATGCACATTTTGTCCTGTTCATTCAAATTTTTGTTTGTGATGCATTCAAATGTGTACAAGCAACATTTTATGCTTATCACATTATTATTGCTATTTTCGAAATTAATTATAATTTGAATTTGTTAAATGCAAAAACAAGAAGTTTACTTTACACTACACACCTCAAATATCGCCATTTCAATTATCCAAATAATAATTTAGTAAATTTCATTTAAAATAATAATTTGGGCATAATCTTTTTCCATTGATGTAAAAAGATGATAAAATTGAAAATTTTACGGATAATTGAAATGCACAGTTTTATAAGACTGATAAGTACATAATTTAAAATTATCATTGAAAAAAATTACATTTATTATAGAAGTAAAAATGCATGAGTTAACTAGAAGCGATTTCAGATGGAAATCATCATCAGTTGTCATCATCTCACTTCTCTTCTAGAGGTCTTTGATGAGCTGTTAAATCAGTCAAAGGTGTGAAATGTAATTTCAAAATCATCTAGACTTACATGAAATTGAAGTAAATTATTTCAAGTACTTCCCGTTTGTATTATAGCTTCATTTCGATTTCTTTTGCCTTTTTGTCTTTTAAAATGAGTCTCTAGATTATTTCAACATTAAGCTGATATTCTTCTTCTCTTCCATTGTTCAACTTTAGTACTACTTCAATGCACCCTAATTAAACAGTCTATCTATATGACAAAAGAACAAAGTTTAAAGTATAAAAAAATCAGTAATGAATACTTCATCGAAATAAAAGTTTCAAACATTCATCATCTTGAGCGGCTTTTATTTTCAGATTTTTTTCAATTGCTTAGAAATAAATCAGTAATTAATCATTTTACTTAAAGTAAAGGAGTCAAGTTTAATTAAACGGTAATGTAATGTTCATAAAACACAACTTTGTAATTTCTGAGAACAAACACTCCTAGAAATCACTCAATTCTTAAAAAAATTTATTAAAATAGTCCTATAAATAAAGTTTGTGCATGTGAAAAATCGTTTTACTAGTCTAAGTAAATAAGTTATATGTTATTAAGTAAAGTTATTTCTAGAAATATAATATATAAAAATAGCTATTATATATTTATCTACAATGAAAATCTATCTAGAAAAAAGAACATTTAAATCTATTATAAAGAAAATGGAAAGTAATACAAATAAAAACAGTTAAATTTGCAAAAAATATATAAATTCAATAAATGTGTTAATTCAAGTCAAGAATTATGTGATATTTAAAATGATAAAATTAGCTGAATGATAGAATTCAATAAAAAATAAAATGCAGTAGTACTTGCTCCAAAATACGAGTTTTTATCATGTTTTTTTTTTCTGTGAGTTATGAATCTGCTTCTGTGATTTCATATCCTTCCACACTGTACGGATTCCTGATCCTTGTACAACGCTTAGCTACAATTACGGCGTAATCTCTGCAGTAATATTCTCTTCAACTAACACCTTGGAGCCTTTGTATGATGTTGTTTGAATTCAAAATTTCTTCCAAAGAGTACAATGTGACTTATGTAAATTGTATTAGATTTAGCTTGGTGTAAAAGGAGTTGAATTGAGGTGATGCATATATAAATCGCAAGAAAAATTAATATTGGGGCTGATAGTCGTTAGTTTAGTGAGTGATAAACATTAACATCTGTAACAATGATTGAGTTTGCATGTTAACGACGCAATGGGAAGCAACGCGAGTGCTATTGGAGACAGACCACGTAATTTTCAGCCTCTGTCAAGAGCCGAGGATGAGACCTGAACTGGCACACCCCTCTCCAAACTTCCACGCTATACCAACGAGAGAACTTCAGACCTCGACCAGATTAAGAGTGCATTAGCCCCGTTATACGACGAATCTTTAGTGACATCAGGGCTCGAACCCACGACTCGATCAAAACCACCATCTGCAAGTCCGCGACCAAGACCACTAGCAACCACTGCCACTAACACGTGCAACTGATCAGCGTTGAATAAAGAGATTTAGGCGGGAATCTGGATGGAAGCGAACTGAGAGTTAGAAACTTGAATCCACATCCTTCGGTCATTGTAGACTACGAGACTAATAGGATTAGTAAGAAAAATGATATTTGTTTATTTAAACATTAGATAAGACGTGTTTAATAAAGTTATCTACAGAGAGTAAAATAAGAAATAAACTTGAAGAATACATAACCTGAATTACAGAACTTGATTTTTATCTGATGTTCTCTTTACTTAGCTGTGTAATTTAGTGATTCTCTAATTAAAAGCATTTATGTCATGTAGAATTATAATTTTGTATTTCTTATATGTATAGTTATTTAACTAATTTTTTTTCGCATAACCATAAGTCTAAAGAAGATGAATGTGAAGAACAGTAGTGAGGAAAGGAAAAAAAATGATATATTCAATGAATTAAAAGCATAATAAAAGGGGAACGTGAGAACGATGTAAGAGAAATAAATTTTTTTACACCGAATTCTATTAGAATTCTTGTACTAATTACAACTGATCGTGCAGAGGAGCTATTTAATACTTAAGTTTAACTTATTTAAGAAATCTGGAAATATTCCAAATGGTAGGAAGATATAAAGTTTGCAGCTCAAAGGTGTTTTTATTGAAACCTGTACCTCTTTGTACAAGCTTTTAACGAAACACTCTGCGCATGAAAGTGACGATAAATATAAAATAGTGAAGAAGAAAATTTAGTTAAACAAAAGTGAATGAGAAAAAAAATATATTAATTAATACCTTACTCAAATACATCTGTTTATTTCTTTAGATTCTCTTTTACGCTTATAAATGTATTAGGTCTCACTTTCATTGTGTACAATATCTATTCATTATAATACTTTATTGTGAGAAAATTTGAAAAGAGTTAGGCTCTGGTAGGAATTAATTTCAGTTCAATTAATTTCGATTGAGAAAACTTATTTGAGATATCAGAATATATTGATTTAAGAGCTCGATCATGGAACGAATGCAACTCGTATCTGATTTTACTACTGTATAGTTTGTTAATAACTTATTCATTGAGACAAAGGAGAAGATAAATTAAATAGTTTGGTTGAGAATAAAAATTATTTGTGTGTCTTTTCTAGATAAAAAGAACTTTGTTTATTTCAAGACATTTTAATAAATGTTTAATTGTTTGAAAAAATATATTTCAGTGTTTCCATCAGATATTTTTTGTCAATTATTGTTTACCAATAAGAAAATGAGTAAACTATCTCTAAAATTAGTAGTTAGATTTTTATGTATAAATGTTCTGATTGATTTTTATTATTATTTATTTCAATTTCATTGAGATATGTAGGATATCATCAGTACCTATTTTAAATAATTAGATTATTTTATTCCACATAGATTTGTCATAAAAATATAAATATATATGGGCCAATTGGGAAATATAAATATATTAGTAAATATATCAATATGGGAAATATATTATAAATATATAATAAATATATTATACATATATAATAAATATATTATAAATATATAATAAATATATTATAAATATATAATAAATGTATTATAAATATAAATTAAATATAAAAATTTATCAATATGAGAAATATATTATAAATATATAATAAATATATTATAAATTTATCAATATGGGAAATATATTATAAATATATAATAAATATATTATAAATTTATCAGTATGGGAAAATATAAATATATTAGTGTAAATTGATTTCTCTTGTAGTATTCCTTTAATTCGTTTAGATTTTTATCGTAGTATTAAAAGCAATTTTCTTTAAAAAAATAATTATCCTTATGATATATCGTTATATAAACTGTTTTGCTGAAAAATAATTAAAATAACCCACCTTTTTTAAAGAAAAGCTTCACTACAATAACTATAGATTATATACAATTTTTGTTTTGAATTTGTTTAACTGTTTTTGAACTATTTTTAATAATAGCAGTCTTATTTCGTTTCCTGTTTCTTGTAATTTTAATTGTAAAAAATTAACTTCTTCTTATAATGTAAGAAATAATCTACTCATAGTAGTTCCCAATTTAATGCAGTTTATGATATTTAGAAATAAAAAAAAATATATGTAGGTATTAAAGGTATTAAACTTGATTTATTGGAAATCCAATTTATATGAAGTGCAACTATTATATAATTATTTCATCGATCAATAGTTTTATTTTCAATAAAAATTTTATTTTTGTATATATACCAATTATTTTACTGTAGGTATATTTTCGAATAATTAAATAATTAATTGGAAATGTATTCAGATATCGTATAATATGTTATCCTTTATTCCATGAAATGAAGGTCAGTGCACTTCCTTTCTAGTCGAAGGTTTAAGTCTTAATTTCTCTAAAGACACGCCGTGTAGTGGGCCGTTGCGCGTTAAACTTGGTTGAGGTCCCGAGTACTCCCATTGGCGTGGTGTTGAAGTTTGGAGGAGAGTTTTCAGTTCAAGAATTGTCCTCTTCACTTGACGGAGGTTGCAAACTACAATTTCGTACATTTTATCTTAATATCAGTAAATAGTATAGTTGCGAAAACTAGATCCGAGTACTAAAGATTTTTGGTGACTGGGTCCGAATCAGGTAAATACTCTTAAAAATCACCTTACACTAGCTCGCACCTATATAGTGAGCTCAACAATCTCTCAACTTTTTCTATCGCCTTTTAACTCTAATACCTACAATCTCTCTATCTCCAGTTTTCCTATAAACCAAACTTCTTATATAAAAACTTTTATTTACATAAATCATGGATTTTTCACAAAGCGAAGTCCTCTATTTAAATAATGTAAAAATGTATCCCCAAAAGTTAGTTGAAGATAAGTTTGCGTGAGAATCCACAGCTATTGAATAACTGTAGGCATTTGAAACAGAAATTTGAAAAGTAATTAAGGAAACTATTTATTACCCTTTTTTTGAGGTAGAGCAGAGATAACAATGACTAGAAATATAATAGGATATGGTAGACCAATCCCTCACATTAGTTCAGGTTGAATTAATGAGCTATTTCACCTATAAACTTTAGAATGTATCTAATTCATCATTAGTTTAAAAAATAAAATAATTTATTTTTATTATTATTACTACAACAATATTTATGACCTTTCCTAGTGGTAACATTAAACAATAATAAATAAACATAAGATTTAAAAAAAAACTTTTATGGTACATTAATTTAGAAAACAAAAGGCTTAATTTCTGAGAAATATTTAAATTGCTCTTATAAAAACTGAAGTAAAATGTTTTCGCTTTCCGTGAATAGGCACTGATTTCAAGCAATTGAGATTGTTTTAAGAATAAAATCTTCTCAAAGAACTCCTTACATTCAATAATTTTTTTCATGCATGACTTTTTTAAAAAATTTATTATATTTAGAATCTTTTATTCTTGGCAAGTTTTGAAAAACCCTCGTTTAAAATGTCACACTTCAATTACTCTCAATTACTTCTTCCATCGCCCAAAATTCAACTAATTATATTCGTTATCTTCTTAAAATGCTAGATTTTTGAAGCATAGGATTAAAAAAAATCTTTCCCAAGGTTGTTCGTAAAAAATTTCAGCATCATTTTCATAAACATAGATGATATGCTCATTATCTTCAAATTTTATACTTCCGTTTTTGAATATTGCAACTAAAAGTATAGCATTTTAATTCAGAACATTTATTATTTTTAAACTTATTTTCAAATTATTTACTCGATACTTAATTTAAAGAGTCGTTCTATCTCATTATTTCACATTCTTTCTTTATTTTCTTACTCATAACAGTGTTTATTTTTGTTCACAAAAGGTGGTGTATAAATGTTTTAAAAATCATTGTATTGTTGCAATTTGTAATTATACTACCCTACAATAGCTTTTGAATGTTATGTTTAAAACTTTTTATGTGAGAGTGTATTTATATATATAGTTTATACACAAGATTACTAAATTAGAACTATTATATTATTTTAATATTAAAATGAAGACATTTTTAGATTTAGTTGCAAAGAATTGTTAAAAAATATTCTTCAGGCTCCATAATAGCCTGTTAACTGGGTTATATAGTAATAGTTGGGGCTATTGTAGAGAAGAGATTTCTCATTCTGTCAATAATTTTCAAGTGAAAAATTAAGTTTTGTTGAATGTTAAATCGACTGAAAGCTTAACATGTGAAATGGTGTGGAAGTTTGGAGAGTGGAGAGATATCATTTTAATTATTTCATCAGGATTCAGACATACAAGATTTGAATCCTATTATCTTCTGTGATGCTCTCTTGGGACAGCAATATGACAGAATCATTAAATTTTTATCATGTTTGAATATTAATAATATAAGTAAAATAATTTTATTTGAAACTTATTCACAGTACTTGCGATTGTGAATTAAGCATTCAATTCGAAATAAAAATATTTATAAAACTTTTGTTAGTTGAGTATCACTCACTATAAAGTTAATCGAATAATAATTGTTCTCATTTTGATTAATCATTGCAATCTGTCAGAAGAATAACAGCTGAAAAATAGATATGTGAAATTTAAGAATAGATATCAGACATATAGTTTCAGATATATTATCTAACATTTTACAAATATATTCTCAGGAGATTAGAGTTTAACAATGAATTCCTCATCTTTATTCATTGACAAAAATAAAATAAATTCCAAAAAAAAATGTTCTGCAAAGAAAAGAAAGCCTTATTATTTAAATTACACTCTTTTGTCTTGCATTATTCTATAAAAATAAAGAAATAAGTATGATTATTGTAACGTTAGATGTAAACGGAACAAATGATATAAAAAGTAAGTACTATATCATTTAAAACAAAGTTGAAATAAAAAAAATATACTCATATCATAGTTTAAAACTGTCACATAATCGGTTCTCTTTAATTCTGGGTTTTCATGACGTGATTGTTATGCTAACTTTTTAAAATTTGTGATCTTTGATTGAATTTAATTACATTAGTCTAACCTTGTTGAATGTAATTTTTACTATTTTGTTTGAAGTGAAACTAATGCATATATCACTTAACGTCTTTATATTATCTCAATTTTGCCATTTAAAGGGTTGGATGGTAAATCCATACATTTAGCAGAGTGCTGAATACACACACACACACTCTCTCTTTCTCTTCGTATCAGATTATATAGTTCTAGTACTATTCAGAATATATCAGTGCAAATGTGGAGAGTCATTACAAAAACCTACATACAATCAATGTTTGAAAATTACATGGCTTGCTTCTTTTCAGAAAATGGAAAGGGAAAATATAAATGAATATTTGTAAATTGGTAAAATTCCTATATTATTTGAAATGGGAATATAAATAAAGGATTATTTACTTTATTAATTTTGTATTGCAAATATTATAGACTTTGTTGAAGGGATTACAACACACAGAATATGTTCAGTTTCTATTATTTTGATAAAAACGGAATGCAATTTTATGACATTCTCTAATAATATTTTTTCAATTGTACCAAAGTTTATTTTCAAGTGACAGAAAGTAATTTATGAAACGTGGATATTTATCGTAAGAAAACATCAATGAAGAATTAAAATTACATCAAAAGAACAAATATAGTATTGGAAAAATCGAAGATAGAAGCACGAATTAAAAATAATTGGGTACCTGTCATTTAATTGAGATGATAAAAAAGGAAATGGTGATTCTGGAAGAAAATGCAAACATTATCTGTGAAATTGTCAAAAAAAATAGGAAAATATCAATCAATCACGCGACAATGAGTTTAAAATATTTATTAATAAGACTTTCTTGATTCCAGCTGTCTGTCACATTTCTTGCAGAAAAAATTAGTTTCTTCTGCAAGCTAACATACATATGACAGAAATATTTGAAATGTTTGGAAAGTAAACCAAGAAAAAAACCCTACCAATTTGACCTTATTTCAGAGTGATTTTAAAAAGACAAATTGGTAATTAAAAGAACCCCCGGAAGGAGTAAAGGAGTAATGAAAGAAAATTTATAAAATCCTTAAAATAAGAAAAAAAAGGAGCAGTGGAGTATAATTTCAACCACAAGGAGAACATTCTATGAAACAACATCTCATATTGGATAGGAATGGGAGAATTGAAACTGTTATTTCATGTTTTAGAGAAAACCAAAACAAACAGTAATAGTTAAAAGTACATACTATAGCTCCAGATACTGAAAAGGGAGATAACATTTAACCATCAGAATTGTAAAATTTGAAACAGTAGCAGAAAAAAAAAATAGTTACTAGTATACTCATATTTATATTTTTTGGATAACAATATGAAATTTTGAGGAGTCTTAGAAATTTTAATCATTCAACTGTTAATGGATTTTCTCTTTTCCTTTTCAATGTTGACATATTCGTTAAAAATATTTTAGTTTTTAAATACAAAGCATGCTTGTTAATATTAAATTTAAAAAAATAGAAAATATATTCAATAGACATAAGAGGAAGGCTAATAAGGCACGAAAAAATTATTTGTTTTTTGAAGTTCACAGTAAAGTACATACCTTTGAAAAAGTTAAATAAATAGCTCTGAAAATATGTATTTCTTAATTTGAAATTCCTAAAATACAGACAATGAAACAAATAATACAAATGTAATTAAAACTCTTTATATTTCAAAAATTCTAAAAATTCCGCAAGCGGTAAAGAAGCAATTTAATTCGAAAATATGTTTAAAATACAATTACTCTATTGAATATGTAAAATGTGATATTTTTGTAAGAAAACAGTATTCAAGGAAAAGAATTCCCAAGGGCCTATAAGCTTACGTTCGGAATAAAAAGTCATTTTATTTGTGACTTTAAAATGTTTATTAAAATTTAGAATTAATAGCACGATATGTTGCCATGCAAATTTACTACATTTATTTAGGTTAGGGTTTAAATTTTTTTAAAAGAATATGATTAACAGATTTACAAATTGTTTGGTTTTTATTGTGTTCTTTGAAAGACTCAAAATATTTGAAAATTATTTAAATTTTTAAATTTTGATTTAATTAAAATTTGTATAAAGGAATTATAGGTAAAAAAGAAAAAAAAGTAACGTTTTATGAATTTTTTATATATTTTTAGAATATTCATTATAAAAAAATAAATAAATTTTTCAATTTTTAGGCTTACCTTAATATTTCTTCCAATGGAAATATCAATTGTTAAGAAGTGTACTGATAGGGATTTTTAATACATAATATGTTTCAAAGAATGCTGTAATATGATAATTTTAACAAATGTTAATACTGAAATCTATTCCAGTAATAAACTAAAAAAGCCTTTTTGAAAATCCTTGAAACTTATGTACTTTACTAATATTTCTAAGTGATTTTGCTTTACAAGTAATGGTGTTTACGTTTTGGGATTCAAGAAATCTTCTAAATGTGAATAATTTTATTTACTTAATTAACTTACACAACGAATTTCCATTTATGCATTCAATTTTTCCTTACAAGTAATCTTAATTTTCTGATTGAATTGTATTTGTGGCTAAATAAGTCTGTATAAACGATATAACTCATGTGAAACTTATCATCAAAATAATCAGTGGGGCTGCGAAAATTACTATTAGCATGGGAATTTCCATTTTGTTTCATGGCTTTATTACATTGAGAAAACTAAGACACCCTTTAACATTCATATGAAAATTATAGTTGCATTACCATTAAGAGTGATAATGAATCCACTGAGTACCATGAAATTCCTTTAATTGGATTTATTCTAGATGCATCTTAGGATGATTGTGTATGAAAATAAAAATTGTAGTGTATTCTGGATTTATTTATTTAATTTAGCCGTAATTTACTTTTCATAGTATTAAGGCTGAAATAAATAAGACATTTCATGCAACTGAGTTGAAGTTTTTCTTCTTTACTATACTTGGAAAAGTTTCAATATCACATAAACCACAATTATCGATATCTAATTATCTTCTGGAACATACTGTAATAGTCCCAGAGAAATAAAAAATGTATTTACGACTAAATATTAGATTACAATTTTTAACGCAGAAGTAAATTACAAAAATGGCAACAGACTCTTTGTATGGATGAAATAAAATACGAACACACACAAACACGCACACACACACACACGCACGCACACAC
>BMAW01051946.1:602368-638941 GCA_019974015.1 Nephila pilipes
ATATATATATATATATATATACCCCATTGACACGCCGCAGTCGGGGACCAAGATTATTAAGCATCCAGTTACAGCGTTAATTTAAATTGAGCTATTATATAACTTTCAATAGCAATATGAGTTTCGTACATAACAAATATTTCGTTAAATTTCAGAGCAACTGGTTAATTCAAAAAATATAAATTTATGGTGGTGTATACTATTTTACAGTACATTAAAAAAACAAATTCTGTCTTTAAATACCCATAGAAACACCAAAAAATGCAATGAACATCGTGTGGAAATTCTACATTATTAAAAGATATTTTTGTGAACATGAATTGCATGAGATTGCTTGAATGTTTCCCTGTAAGTCAACAAAATACGAGTGATAATAAATTTCATATTTGTAATAGTTTCTCTATTATGTTCTATAAATAAATGGAATACATAACAAAGCAGCAATGTTCTTATGCTTTTGAATTTTTAACATGATCATCATACATTCCTTTCTTTAATATATTATTTTCAATTGTTCTTAAATTACTCTATATGACCTATGAGAGTCTCTCTGTAACCTATATAAGAAACGGTTGATCAATTTATTTGGTGTCTTACTTTATTTATGAAATTTGTACTTCGTTGCCTATTCTGGATGTGTAAATAGCACTTTCTCAGTCTATAAAAATGGTTTTATATGATACGAAGGTGTGAATATATAATACTTCGAGATTTTCTTAAATCAAATATGGCTGCATATCACCTGTTACAGTTTATTTCAAAATCCAGTTATGATTCACACAAATATCTCAAGTGAAAAAAAAAATTTCTATCTTCAGCGTGCCTTTAGATACTCTTAATGACTTCTCTAACTATTAAGCCGAAATGTTTTCTATCCTTCTTGCTTTTGCGAATGCCTTCCGAGATAAAAAAAAAAAAAAATCTGCATCATTAGTTGCTAATGGCTTTTCAGTAAGCATTTTTTTTTATCTTTCTTGGTGTAAGTAAACCAACTTGTTTTATAGATTCAAAAGAAAAAAAAAGGATTCATTTCGAAATTAAGAATCAGCTGTAACTCCATTAAAATTAAATTTCCTAATTTAATAGATCTCCAGGTTGTATTCAATTTGTGCTAAAATAAGCATGTTAAGGAAAATTAAAGTTTTTTTTTCTCATCTTTATCTAAGTATTTACATAATTTATATATTTCGTAGCTTCACCCCATTTCTTGTTTTGCAACTATTTTATTTTATCGATTAAGAAAAGTTCTTTTCAACTACAAATGTAAAATCAAGCGATTTCAGATACCAAAATTGGAAAGTGCTGAACAATTATAAAACTTCTAGGGAAGACTATTTACTTAAGAAACATTTCTATTAAACAGATTGAGTTGTTATTCAAGTATTGTCATTCAGGGATACAGCCCTATTGTGTCTCATATTGATTAATTACGGTGAATTACGTGGATGGACGAATGGGTTTAAATGAACCAGGTACTTCTACAACTTATTCAAGATTATATATAATATGGAAACGTGTTACGAATATTTGAAAAGAGATAGCTTAAATATCCCTACTAAAATTATTCTAATATCATAGAGTTTTCAATTTTTAAAACAATTTCTACTGAATTCCGAAATAAAGCAGTAATATTAAAACATATAATGTATGTTTTACAGCCAAACGTTCTATCGTTTGGCTGTAAATAAATATAATATTCACTGAATACTAAATTGTAAAAAATCAATCAATAAATTTTTTAATACAACGAATTCTGTAATATAGTGCAAAATTAAGAAGCTTAACTTTATACTATATTGCAGAAGCTGCTCATCTAAATATTTCTTCGAATTCATATCTTACATGAATCAAGCCTCGAATGGAATTAAAATAAAATCAAAACGAATAATTATATTAAATATTTTAAATAATCTTTGGCTAATTTTGTATAACTGGAAGTTATATGTGCTATTTCAAAGTTCTTGATGAAAAAAGAATATTTTACCCCAGTTGCTTTAATTAGATATAAAAAGTAGTTTTCGTAAGTATTATATGAGTATCTTCAAAAAGAAACGTATTTCAGAAATGTTATTTTTGATACATTTATTTTCATTCCAATTTAACTGTATAGTACTAAATAAAACATAAAATGTTTTTCTTTAAGATTATGAGTATTTTTTCATGAAAAACATAAGCTAATGAGGATTTTGATAAATTTGTAGAATATGGAAAAAGTAATAAAATAGTTGGTTAATTTTTTTAGAAATCAAAAGAATTATTAAGAGTATTTAAAATAATGATAAATATACAAAAGAGTTCAAAATTGACAATTTCAGATAAAAGAAACATGTCAGAATATGCAACCTTATAACAATTAATTAACTCTAAAAAAATAAAAAATAACAAAGGATATTTAATAATTTGTGTGTATATATGTAATATGGAACAGTCATGCATATTCTTTACATGAGTAACTAATGTTTCTCGCCATACATTCTAACTAATGTTTCTGTATAATAATTCTAGTTAAAAATATCTGTTATATAAAGTATATTTTGTAGTTATATTTGCTTAAGGAGCAATTGGATCTATTTTAAGATTTAGTTGTTTCTTTATTCTTCAATTCTTGCTCCGAATATTTCATCTCAGATGGGATTGCATTTCTCGTAATATAGATATAATTAGAATTTCTTAAGCACATAGTTTTAACAAAACTATTTCATTTGTTAAATTCAATAGCTTTATGTTAGAAATTTTCGTAAAATTTTTTTAATAAGTGTAACTGAGGGTTCATACTCTAGGTATGAACTGCTTTTTTTTCCGTTCATTTGGATATCTTTTTTTTATTTCGAATAACAACTGGAATTAATTAAATTTATAAAAAAGTTAAAGGAATTAAAGTTATAGGAATATAAAGTTGTTATTAAAAGAATTTTTGTTGATGTATTTGGAATATAGTTTAAAATGTATCCAAACAGAAAAATATTACTGATACTGAAAAAAAACTCATATCTTCGCATAAAACATTAAAAAAAATATCAAACTTTTCATTATAAAAATATAATAAGCTTAAATTTCATAGTTGTTAATATGCTCAACATTGAAGCAAAATAATTTAGAGGAGCAATATGCTTGTAGTGTATGTGAGATTGATATTTTTCTAAAACAAATTAGGGTATGTTTATGTCATCATTCATCAATGGAGCCATTTTTCTTTAACTTTCATAAGATTAACAAATACTAGAGTCGAGAAATTCTAATTTACGTAATCCATACAAAATGGATTGGATCTGCATTCAAAATTTTTCAAATGTAATTGTTATCGCTATAGAAAGTAAATCGAAATAATTTTACTTTAAACAAACATCTGACAGGCATCTTTTTATGATAATTATTAAAAAGCGATAAAATGTGTTTTAGAAAATTTTAATTTTTGTCATTGAGACTCCATTTTTTTATGATTAGTGGATTGGTATAGGTTAGGTATATGCACTCCTAGTTGAGTATATAACATACATATGTGTTGTAAAGCATAATAAATGTTCAGGTACATAAAATAAATCTCTTCAGGATATCATTTGGAATATTAATTTCTAGACAAAAATAAATTCGACATTTTATTCTAATAAGTATGGAAATGTTACAAGTAAAATCCACAAACAATAGAGCAATACTGTTGTAGACACGAAAAAGCGCTCCAAGCAATAATGATAGAACATAATAAAGAATTTACAGTAACTGAAAAATGCATTTTTTTACTCCTTGATATCACCAACCGAATTAATATGAAAGAAAGTTTCAATACTGGTATCTTTCCAAGAAACAAAAAACCATGAAGATTAAGTAAAAGAAAGGTTAATGCTTTTTATGTTAATTGGTGTTAAGGAAAAAAAAACCAACCTTTTTTTGGTTATTTAATTTTACAAGTGGTGACTTAATTTTTTTTCTACTTGGGAAGTCTTATCTTTTTTGCAAAAAATATATTTTGTATAGTTTAAAAATAAGAGCAGAAATATATCAATTATAATCTTTAAATTATTATTGTTTAGTAATAATTAAAATATATGTATAAAACAATATATTTGGATATATTTTAATGAATTTCATCCAATTGTAGAATGATCTTATAAATTACTTGTACGCAATGAAAAGAACCTGGTAAAATCATATATTTCTGAACAATTCAGTGGATGATTTTATCTTAATTGTAAGGAATATTGACTTCCTTTAAACATTTAGGAAATATTTTCTATGTATTCTAGATAACTGATATTCATAGATTTCACAGGTTTGAACCATTGACAGCATTAATTTTGACTAAAATACTGTTCCGATTTCAAGGAAACAAATCTCAATGATTTCAAAATTTTATAGTAACTTCTGTAAATTTTCGTTGCACAGGGAAATAGCTTTATGTAGAATAACAGACTTATATATATCTTTCGGACTAGTCTTTTAAGAGATTTATCTTTCGAAAATGCTTTGAAAGCATCTCCGAAACCCTCTCACCTAGCGGTATATTTTCTTCGTAAGAAGAAGACATTCATTTTACTAGTTATCAATGTGAAATAAGGCATCTGTCCTCAAAATTTATTTGGATAAGATGTATTCACAATCATTAGATGATCTTTTTTATAAGTATAAATTAATCAGTTTTCACTTGCTGATTAAAACTTTTCTAGACTAATTATCTTTTTATATGAACAATTACTTTTATTTCCGGTTTTTCAGATTTACTTTGTAATTTAACAATATATTATTATTTCATGTGCTCTATTAAATTATTTATACTCTAAGTGAATGTTTGCTTTTCCATAATAAGAAATTTATCTTCAAGTGATGGACATGTACATTAATACAAATTGAAAATTAAGATGTTAGAAATCTTAAGAAACCTTGCACGATAGAATTTGTACCAGAAATTATTTATGTATTTGTATTGTTATTTATTTTTACATTTCATGGCTTTCAGTTTGTACAAAAATTTTGGAAATTGATTATAAAATTAGGTATAGCCACCTAAAAAACAATTAAGTATTACAGTCGGATTTATTTAAAAATTATCACATCATTTTCTTATCATTTTTCAAAAAGAATAAAAAACGTTATTGAAAGGATAACCATTAGTGGCATTTAAATTTTTGCAAAATAAAATGTAATACTCATTTACAAAAATTTATTAACTAATAAATTAAATGATATTTATGTTACATAAATTAGTAGATCTGTAGATAATAAAGATCTATCTACTTCTTTTCATCTTTTCAAGCAAATTTATTTCACTTTTACTACTTTATTCAGTTTATTGCTGTTTCAATTTTGGTTTAAACTATTAATACATATAAATATTTATTTCCCAGTCATATCGATTACGTTCAGAAAATCTCTAATTTTTACATAGCATTTACGAATAAAAATACATATCATTAAATCAGCAATATGTTAAAAAGTTATTTTACAATTTAATATTGTTTACCTTTAATATTATTTTATTATTCATAAGTATCTTATACATTAGTAGTAAATTTAAGTGTCAATGAAGTTTTTACCTATTATCGAGGCCCTAAAATTTAAAAGTTTTGTTAAATGTATCATCTTTATTTTTATACGATCTGTAAAAGGAGCAAATATTGATAACATTAAGATGATAAGAGGGAGGTGGGTGTTTAAAAATTTGAAATAGTCATCCCCATTCATAAAGAAAAATGCGAGTTCTATTTAAATGTGAAAGGAAAGTTTATTTTCAACTCTTCAATCTTTTTGTTCAATGCTTTGTTTGAAATGAAATTTTCACATTTGCTTTCAAATATGCAGATGATTCCCGAAACTTCGAAGAGAAAAGCATTTATTAGGATGTTTCAGACTATTTGCTATTTTCTAGTAATGGGCCGATTTCCAAAAGCTTAAGTATTGGTGCTTTTATCGCACTCTGTACAAATTCAAATATTCATTTTTTTTTTTGAATTGCTGAGATCGAATACAGCATCTTGAAACCTAGAAATTCCTCTTGATTTTCCTAACTTCCAGGATTTTTTTAACGTCGATGTCTTGAGCTAGATAAGGAAAGTTTGATCAAAGAACCGAATCAAAGATTTATTTTTCCCTTTTGCAATAATATTAACTAGATTTCTCAGAAAAAGCGCCAATTTTTTTTTTCAAAAAGCCAATATATGTTTGCAGACGAAAGATATTTTCATTTTTCTTGCACACACTAATGTTCTGTGAAAATAAATTGAGGAACAGTGGGAGAGAGAAAGAGAAACCATATTAATACTTCTAACTTATAAGACTTTCTTTTCATTCTTCGAAAGGATTTTATAAAAAAAAGTTTTTAGTTTTTTCTATGTTCCTTAGTGATGTATATATATATATATATATATATATATATATATATATATATATACATCGTGAGGTAATAATTTCGTATTCTAATGATATAATTATTGGGGTAGATTGCCTAAAGCATGTTAAAAGTTTTCAGCTTATCTGTAAAAGAATGCTACTTTACTGTTTACAGAGGCATATTATTTTACATTAAAGTACTTTTGAAATAATTTTTCCAAAAAAGCTAAAAGTGATATATTTGCTTATAAAAAGAAGAAGAAAATATGGATGCAATAAAATATTGTTGAGGTTAAGTACTTATCTCACGAGTAATTGGTTTAATATATATATATATATATATATATATATATATATATATATACAACGTCTAATAGGCAAACTACTTGTTTTAGTGTTTAATTGCAATTCAACAATCATACAAATGTAACATAATTCTATATGGTAAGGTGCAATTTTTGGATCCAAAAGGTACATTTTATATCAACAGAAAACCAAGCATAAAGCCTAGCACCTTAACTATCATTTAAAGGACCAGGACACGTGAAGGAAAATAAAGTACCAAATGCAATATTCTTTCTTTTAATAATGAATAATAATGTTTTAAAAATTATTCGTGGAGCTCAGGAGTTTTTGTACATAATAATAATATCTTAATTATTTGAAATATAAAAGTTTTTTTGGGCCAATTTTTTTTATTTCTCTTTGAAATGTATATGAACATGATTTTTCAGATATATTTGCATTTAAAATCACTTTTAAAAATAATATCTTATAAATATACGAAATATTTTACTCCTTATGTAGAAATTTATGCACAAAATATAGTGAACCAACTTTTTAAATGATACTATTGTATATTTTCATTGGAAAGGCTATAAAAATTTGTAATTTTGTTCTTTTTTGTACAAAAATTTATTTCTGAAAATTTAGGTATTGCATAGATAAAAAAAATATTTTAGGCTAACTATATGCATAAGTATCATTCATGGATGAGGATGGATGTGTAAATAATTTGGATTCATATTGTGTTATAGTTTTCTTTAAAGCGCTACCTAATTGTATATATATCAAAGAAATTATATCTGGATTTATCTAAGAAAAGATAACATTATTTTGAATAAAAAATTGTTCGATAAAATGATTAAAACATCATTATTAGGCAAACAAAATAATCTAAGCTTTACTAATGATTTGAAAAGATATACATCACAAAAGCAAGGAGTCTTAGATATGCCATTCTCCAGTTCTCCCGCATGTTCTGGTACCCTTAATTGTAAGCATTATATTTAGACTTTTGCTTTTAAGTAAACCATAGGCTATATTTATATTTAAGGAAACCACTCACTGCTTTTAATAAGACAACTACCTTTTTGAAATAGTAAAGGGGTTTCAGGTTTGGTTCTTAAACGATTAAGCGCTGTTTTCTTTTTCGCATAACTGCCATGATGTGTATTTACGCTAAAATTTATTTAATTATGTAACATGTATTTTATATCTACTTTTGCAGATTATTCAAGTATTATAGATTATTTTAAATAAAATTTATTCTAAATATGTGACAGCGTCATTTACATATATAACCTTATTTACAAATTTATTAGAATCATAAGTCAATCATTTGAAAATTTAATTTCTTGAATGAACACATTTTTAACACTTAATTCCTTAAGACATTTACCATTTATTATTATATTTATAAGCATTATTTTAGACAATTTCAAATAATTTTATAATAACTTTGAGTTTTGTCTTTGCTTTGTTTGTGAGTCCACTAAAGAAATATCATATACTTGAATATTTAAACTCTCATTATGATTAAACTTGAAGTAGCTGTGTTATTTAATAACTCCATAACAAACAATATGTTAATACATTTTACTAAAAATAATCTGAATTATAAGCAATATTATGAAAACTAACATATTCTTCAAGATGATCTACTTGAATGCGTAATATTTAAAGTATTCTCAAGCAAACAAGAAGATCAAACATAGTTTTAATATTATTATTTTTTTATTTATACGCTTATAATTTTCAGCAAGTGAATCAGTTAATCTTTTCGTAAGGGTGTTTATTTTCTTACACTTAACTAAACTTCGTAAAATTCAATATTGAAGATATTTTATTAGGAATAACGAATCTAAAGTTGTTTGGATATTGTAACTTGATTATTACAATGTATTTTTATTCCAGCAACAATGAAGAAAAACAAATTTTGAGAGGGAGGTGTGTTTCTTAAGAAAATGAAAAACTTAAAACATATTACTTTTTATACAATATTATATGAATGGAAATTTAATTGCTATTACACTTATACATTTGTACACCTATTTAGATAATTTTCTAGATTTTTTGTTTTCTAGATTAGATAGCCATCTAATACATTTTCATTATAATAGAATTTTCCACCAACTTTGAGTTTTAATTTAACATAAAACTGTTAGAAAAAATTATTGGAAAAATTGATATCCTTGAATTATAAAAGAAGAAATTAAGGTGATAAGATACATGTACAATCTTCAAAACAAGAGGTCTCCTTTCGTAACTTTCGAAATTTCCATCGAATTCAAGCAAAATTTGTATCATTCTTACTAACCTAAAATAACTAATTCATTATATTAAGTAATTAATTAACGATAATTTCGTTAATCCTGTTAGATATGAATTTTCTCAAAATAAATGAGTTTTTTTTTATTTTCCGTAATGGATTTCTAATTTCGAAATCAGCTTATGTTCCGAATTGCATAAAACTAAAACATATTTTATGAAATTCTCGGAACTATGAGTTATAAGAGCTTCAAATATATCAGTTAATGAAGTTCCCGAATAGTATTTCGAAATAGTCCTAATAGCTTTTTGCAGTATCTGAATAATTTTTCGGAACATTTAGTGATGAAATACTTGTACTCAAAACCTTTTAATATGAATTTAAAGAAAAATTAGCAATATTCCAATTTTAAAGAACAGAAAAAACTCCAAAAATGAATAATTTTCATAAGAAGTATGAATTATTAAATGTAGGTAATGGAACAAAAGGAATTGCAACATACAATGTTTTGCACTTATTTGGATTTTGGTGTATTGAAACTCCTAAAAATTAAAATTTTCTCGCAAATATATCTAATAGCTTAGGCAGTATTCGAACTCAAAAATTTCAATATCAAGAAAGATCCTCTTTAAGGGTTCATTAACTAATTTACAATTATTGTCGATTGATCCTCTTAACAAACGATGTTCAAAAACGAATAAATATGAAAAATTGCCATTACAGTTTTGCTAGCCATTATTCAAATAATACTTTATACCTTATTTAATAAGTAATATTTAAAGAATTGAAGTAAAAACTAATTGAAAAACAGCTAAAAATTATTAGCGAAAAAGAAAATAAACTTTTTTTGTGAAATAATCTGGTAGATAACATTTCATTAGTGTTTTCGAACATCTTTGGGTCTAATTATTTGATTCAAATAAAATTTGAAACACAGATTATATAGCATATTTTCGATAAAAGTTTTTAAGAAATCTTTACAACATTGATAAAACTCTGCATATATAAATCATTTGATTATGTTAATCATTTAATTAAAGCGCACTGTTATGTGGCTACCCTTGTAATAAGCATCCAAATCATGTTACATTTGCAATACCTTGAAAAAGCATCCAAATCATGTTATATTTTCCCCATGCTTATATGTTATAAGATAAGTAAATAATTAGCATTTCAGCGAAGATGTACAATATGGGGCTTATAACGTCACCAAAAATTCCTAAATAAAAAGAATACAAAATATTATTTTGAAAAACTGGAATTAATTTTTCTCGTGGTTGTCTTGGACGAGTACCTTTAATATAACTCGAAGAAGAATACGGGTAATATTCGACCATATTTCTGAGTTTGACAAAGGAAGAAGTTTCCCCTTTAGAGAATGTGCATTATTATACTGTGAAATCGATGAGAGTTCCTGCCGTAATTAAGTAAACAGTGATACGGTTCTGTAATCGACAGGTGTAGACAGGACACAATGAGTGACATCACAGATAGTAATCACCTCTTCGCACTGCTAAAAGTAATGACAAGCATAGTGCGCATGGTAGTTATGGATCATTCTCCATTTCAAAAACCATACATTAAATATAGTCTGATACTACAATTAGTTTCCTTGTACAATTAGTATCTTGTAATATTCTACTTCGTTTGCAGCAAAGTGGAATTTTAGCAAGGCGTCCATTGCTGCATTAACCTTTGTCTCAAAATCACAGGCTTTTGCCTATGCAATAATGCACTGAATGACGGACGTGGACAACTCAATGGCTTGACATAGTTTTTACTGACGAATCATGCTTCTACTTGCAACACCATGATGGTCACATTAGAGTCTGGAGACATTTTCTGTAGAGGTTGCTTAACTGTGGCATTATACATCTCTTTACCGGTTCATTATCTGGAGTTATGGTTTGGGATAGTATTGGATTCTACTCCCGCATTCCCAAATGCGCATAGCAGATACAGTGAGCAGTCAGCCCTACACATATGAGGTTTTCGAGGATGTTGTCTTCCCTTACCTTAAAAACTTACCTACTGCCCCCTTTCAACTGGTCAGTGTGCCTCAAACCGGGTCCCGTAAGGTTTAAGACTTCTTCATCCACTAGTTTGAATTTTGTCTTGACTTACCTGCTCTTACGGTCTATCGCTTATCGAACACGTGTAGTCGGAATGATTGGAGAAAGATTTTTTCTAGCATACACTAATCACTGCTACATCAAATAGGATTTTGGCCACACGTGGAGGCTACCCGTGTTGCCATAATTTAGCAAGATGTCCAAAGCCACTTTCATCAAATGCTGAGAAGTGTAGCAGCGGTTATTGGTACCCTCAATACAGATTTAATCCTCCTTCTCATATAAAAGAAAGCTGTATTTTTAATAACTTCACCCTTGTACTACGTTGTATCTCTCTAATTACTTTGGCTTTGCTATATTTTGTATTTCCTGGTATTATATTTTGCATAATCAGCGTTATACAAACATTGTAAATTAGTTCTTTTAGGGCCATCAATAGAAAAACCACTTTTGTCCAGATGTTATGTGAATTGTGATAGATAGTAAGAGGCTTTCATTTTTTTCATATCTAAAAGATAAAGTTATGAGAAAAAAATTTTCTTTATTTTTTATGATTCATTAAAATAATAAACCTCGTTTCATAAACTTTCCTAAAAATAAGTTGAATAACCTTGGAAAAGAATTTAATCAAATATGTTTATTCATAAAAGTATATTAGAGAGAGAGATTTAGGCACATTCATTGAGATTCTGAAACATATATTAGGAAACCGAATTAAGAATTTTATATTGAACAATCTACCTTGTTCTGAAATGATAAAATTACAGTTGCAGGAAAGCGCAATACACTAAAAATATTCTTTTTGCAAACTTCTTTATATAAGCATATTTGTCTTTGAATTATCACTCAGCTATTTGTTCGAAATGCTATGCTTCGGATATTGAAATATATTAAAACATCTTAAAGTTAATTAAGAAAGCTGCAAATAAAATAAACGGTAAATCATCATTGAGAATAGTGTTAATGTTAGAATTTTAATCTCTTTTTCTGATTTTAAAAAAAATAAAAAGATATGCGTATAATATTTTTGACATTGAATATATAGATATTTACAAAAAATAGTGTATTTCAGGCAAACGTTCGGTAAAACAACTGATTATTATTTCATAAAAACTTATACTCAGCAATTCAAACATTTTCAAGCATAACAGTACGTTTATCACTAAATACGAGGGTCGTTCAATAAGTCCTTAGAAATTCCAAGAGTTGGCGCTCGTATAATCGAAAATGGTTTGTTTTAAAGAGTTTGTTTCTCGAGTGGTGATATAACACTTATATTTAAAAGACTTAACATCGAAAGATATCAAAGCTGACTTAAGTGAAATTTATAGTACATCTGATTCTGTATTTGCAATTGTCTGCAAATGTGCAAATGAGCTTAAGCGTAGCCGTATATCTACAAAAGATGAACGTCGTTTGGGAAGTCTAGTGGAAGTGGCTACTCTCTGAACGATTGACAAAAGCCACATATGGTTTTGTGTGTCGGCGAATCAAAGTGCGCGAAATAATTGAGACCATTAGCATATCGTAAGGTGTATTGCTTTTCAGTTTTGTACGAAAAATTCCGTGTGAAAAAAAATCTTGGCAAAATTAGTGCCCCGTTTGCTCTCAGTGGAAAATAAACGCAATCCTGTAGTCGACTCTGAGATTTCGAGTATTTTGGTGCTTGTTCGTCGCAATCCTGACGAGTTTACACATCAATACACAGCTGTGGATAAAATGTGGATATACAACTACACTCCAAAGACAAAGGAATAGTCAAAATAGTGTGTTTGAAGGCAAACGGGCTCCGAAGGAATCAAAGACGGTAAAATCGGCTGGCAAGGTGATGTTCGTGGTTTTTTTGGGATGCGAGCAAAAAAACTCACACCGATTGCATAGAAAAAGGAAAAACAATAACTGGAAATAGTGATGAGTCTTTAATGCATCAGTTGAGAGAAAAAAAATCAAAAATAAACATCTTCATTTGTAAAAGAAAAGATCTTCCATCACGGATGCATACCTGTGCAGTTTCGATGCCCATAATCATAGAATTAAAGCCCGAATTATTTCAACATCCACCGTATTCACCAGATTGGTCTTGATTTTTTTTTATTTCGAAACTTAAAAAAATGACTCGGTGGACAAGGGTTTACGTCGAAAGAAGAGGTCATCGCTTAGAGAGATGCCTGTTTTAAGGACCTTCCGAAATCATACTTTTTAGAAGTCTTAAAAAATTGGAGAAATGCTTGGAAAGTGCATAGAGCTAAAAGGAGATTATTTTTTTAAAAAAAAGTGTACCAAAAATAATACGTTTTTTTTATTATTATTATCATTTCCTCTTGAATTATCGAGCGATCTTCTTATTTTAAAAAGTTTTAATTCAAATTTATATAAATAATCTTTGATATTGAAATTTCTGATTATTCACTGAAATTAATTCTAGGGTACTGCTTATATTTCCAACTTTTAGTGTTTAATATAAAAACTAATCTTTTAAGCTCTAATAGAGAATCATAACAAAAAAGTATGTTTTCCAGTAGTAATTTATGTTATTTTTATATTAGACACCTGTCGTATTTCATTATGCTAATATGTATATCACCAGAATTATAAATATTACGTTTTGTCTCCAGTTTATGAGATGTTGGCGTGAGTAAGAAAGTTTAACATGTAGAACAATTGAATTAACAGTACTTTAGTGTCCGCAGTTGCCTAATTGTCATGGTCGAGAACTCGCAGCCGGTGTTTTTTAATCGAGTCGTGAATTCGAGCCCTCTTGCAATTAAGGACCTAACGTGTAGCCAGGCTAATGCACGTTTAATGTGGTAGATATCTCCAATCCTCCCGTTGTCGTGGTGTGGATATTTGGAGAGGAAGATACCAACTCGTGTTGTCCTCTTCACCAACTCTCGAAATTATGAAATCCGTCACCCATAGCCCTTGTTATTCTTCTCAGTACGAAATTAATAAACAATCACAATACAATCAATATCTTCGTTTGATCGTTGTTTGGAACCACGAGGCTTATAGATAATGCTATGTTAATAAATTCTACCTAAAATGCTTTAGTATAGACATATCGCAATGGCTCAGAAATGATAGATAACATCTACGTAAAACACAGGAACAGAAATTTAATGTCGTTTATTTAAAGACTGTCTCATTTGAAGTTATAAAGAAATTTAATCTTAATTGCTCTTGTATTCTTTTCGTTCTGATGACATCTTTATAATTCTGCTAATCGATGATGTAACGGTAAATAGTTTGTTATTAGTGTAGCATAGGATAAAATTAAACACTACATATTACTTTTTAAGTTATGTACTTGCTTAAGTTTTAAAATATTATATGTCTTCGTCTTTTACATTTTCAGGACCAAATTTGTTCTATTTTTTTCAGTTAAGTATACCTTTGATATACCATTGTGTCCAAAAAGTATCGGATAATAATTTTTTCTGCGTAAACATAAAAAAAAATTAAGTAGAATAAGGATATTCCTGATTTTTTCCTTCCTGGAGAAGCTGTGAATCAGCAGCAATTCCCTAGTGAGTGAGAAATTGTAAGTGAGTGGAATGGGATTTTGTTTTTGACAAAATGACAAAAGAAAAACTTGAACAATACAACAGCATTAAATTTTGTAGTAATCTTGGTGTTTCCGAGAGGACAGCGTTCCACAAAATTCAAACAAATTTTAAGAAAGTAGCGTTTTTCAGGGTTTTCTATCATTTAGTGAAAAAAGAAAACCGGACTGGTCTCTCACATAGATTTTTACGTTAATCAGCATCCAGTTGGGGACTGACAGCTTCTTCAGGCAGAACTAATTTCATGCACGCTCAGTTAGATCACCAAATGTACGTGAACCAAATGTACGTGTGCCAAGCCACACCTCCCTAGCTCCAGTTGCTTATGGCACGAACAATTAAGGTCGGATGTTTTTTATTTTTTTATTTATAGTACACTATCTATAATTGATTCAAAGACAAATTTATAGTATGCTTATTTCGAAAAAATGTTATAACGCCTTACGAAACGTTAATTATATGATTTTAAACGTTGCCTGCTGGAAATTTGAATTAAAATATCCTTCTATGAAAACAATGTTGAATTCGTTTAAATGTCAACTATTGTTTATGATTGAGTTGCAAGCACGGAATCTTAAAGAAATTACAGATTTATGAATATTTCAATCTCAATAGATCCATTTATTCCTTTGTGAATAAGTAAAATATATTTGTTCAGTATTTTCAGTATTAACGTCGCAGTAGAAGCAACATGAAGGCTATTGGCGAAGGACCTTGTAGTTTTGAACTTCGGTCAATTGACGAGGATGACACCTGAGGAAAAAAACAGTGTGACTTTTAAATAATAAATAGAATAAACATTTGCTAAAGACAGTAGATTTAAAATAATGATCGACGATTTACAAGATTTTGGAAGCTATTCAGCTGTAATTCTATACTAAGAAAAATATCGAAGAGCTTTTTTAGAATCAAAGGTTCGACATTTTAAAGAATTTTTTTAAGATAAATTCGAGCTAATTGGTTTTAGTTTTTTTTACAATTCGTTTTGTTTCGTTTTGTGCCACCTTTGAACTTCTTATCAATTTGAATAAATTTTTGTCTTTTCTGCCAAATACTTCTTTTATACAACATATGTACAGTTTCTGCAAAAAAAAACTGCTATTAGTGTACTCCAATAAGCTGCTTGTGTGGCAAATAACATGTAGTAACATTAATCGACTAAAGGGAGAGCTTATTTTTTTTTATAAATAAAGTACTTTTCTTTGAATGGGGAATCAATTTTCTGAAATATTTTATATGATAATATCTTATGTAATATTAAATTAATAAATAGATCTTTAGGTGTATATTCAGAATTCTAATAAATTATATAATATACCATTTCAAGCTGATTATCCGATTTAAATTCTAAGCCAATTTTAAATACAAAAATTTAAAAATTTATCATTTTCTTTTTTTTAAATTTTTCTTTGTTCTTTTAAAGAACAATATTTTTTTTAAATTTTTAAATCAATCTAATCTAGTAAAAATGTTTTGTGGTTTTATCATTTGCTTAAATTTTTTTTAAAAAATAATTTTCTTGTGAATATTTTAATTATAACTTTGATATACAGAGAAATGGCAGTGTTGAAATTTTAAGAATAACTTTTAAGAGAGTGATATATCTTTCGAAGCCATATTTTTTAGTGTTGGTTAAATTTGGGTATGTAATTTGTAATTTAGTTTACTTGTATTCATATCATTTTTCTATTTCTTTAATTTAATGCAATCTAAAGTAAGGTGTATAGATCTTTATAGTTTTGTTTTTAAGGTATCAAACCACGTTAAAAACTTGAATTTGAGAAAAATTATCAGTTTTTTTTAAATTTGTTCATTAAAATATATAGAATTTTCTCTTTCTAAAGCTACCTTCCATTTGAAGCTACGATATATAGAAATGAAATTATAAACATTTTAATATTGGATGATTTAAAGAAAACCAAGTTGCTATTTTGAAACCAGTAGTTGATGTCTTTTCATAAATATTCATTTTCTTCCTTCTTTTTTTCGTGGCAGTGGTAGTCTAGTGATCATGATCGTGGTCTCGAGGCTGGCAGTTTTCGTCGAATCAGGTGTTCGAGCCCTGATGCCACTAAAAACCCGCCATGTAGCCGGGGCAGATGCACGTTAAATCTTTTGAGGCTAAAAGTTCTCTAGTTGAGCGGTGTGGAGGTCAGAAGAAGGTGGTGTCAGCTCAGGTGTCTCCCTCGTCACTTAACTGATGTTCAAAATTACAAGATCCTTCGCCAAAAGCCCTCATGTTGCTTCTAAGAATGACGTGAAAAAACAATCACATACTTCTTTTTTTCGGAATATTTACTGCTTATTTTGTTTAAAAAAAGGTTTTTAAATATACTGAGCTCTAATTTGTAAGATCTGGCATCACATTTAGTACAAAAATTTCCGAAATATTCATGGTGATATAAGACATTATTTGCTACTTTGATGAGCTACATCGTTTGAATTGCATTAGATTTAAGCTTTTAACCGTCAATTTGTTTCTGTTTGAAAGAACTGTTTAGATTTTGTAATAGATACTTAGATTAACATTTGTTATTTAAATCATGGAGAACGTAACTATAAGAAAGGAAAATGTCAAGGCAATAGCCATTCTGCTTGTAAGAAAGCAACGAGCTGTGAACATAAAATTGGAAAAGCTACTATTATTCTTTTCTGACTTTTACTATGACGATAAAAGGTTGTTTGTTCTTTAAATTGATTGTAATCTTAACATCTGTTTTATTTAATCTAATGTTATTTAAGACTTACATTTGTATTTAATTAGTATTATTATGTACATATAATAGCATTTAGGTAATTTTTGGCCTATTTTAATAAGAATATTTTATTTATTTTTAACTGTGGTTAATATTTTTAATTAGATTTTCGGTTACATTTATAATTTATTTACTTTCTTAATTTGTTTCTGTGGTATTTTACTATTTTAGCTCTAAAATAGTTTGAATTTTTTGAAGGATTTGGTATTCACAAACATAAACACACACACACACACGCATATATATATATATATATATATGTGTGTGTGTGTGTGTGTGTGTTCGTGTGTGTGTGTGAAGTAACACAAGAAAAGCAATTAAATTTAAGCAAAAATATCAATTTTTTTTCAGAGTGCTCTTTCGAGTTTGAAGTTTTTTTTATAAACATACGTATAATGTATCTTGCTGAAATTTAACGTCTTTAAAAGCTTTCATTACATCACTTTTGTCAAAGAATAAAAAAAGCTTTTTTTTCATCATTTATATATATTCTTTGTAAAATACATTTCCTTATTGTTACAAAGCATATATGAAATACTTTAATTCGTTTTTTGCCGTTACTTTTAGCAAATTACATTCTTGAAATATTAAAAGATATTCAGTGAGTAATTGGCTTGTAAGAAGTTAAAATTAGACATCAATAAATTGAATATAATTAATAGGACAATTTGATTATGCTGTACAGATCCGAATAATGCGGGATTTATAGAAGATCTCTAACTTAGGTAATATTATAAAGTGTTGAATAATTCTGAAATGTTTGTTGTAAATGCCCTAGATTAGTACATGCCCTGACGTATAGACCATTACCCATGCGGTTCAATTGAATAGAATACATTTCTTAGTGTCACAAAGCGTATGCGAATCAATTAATCACAACATTCCTGTATCCAAGTAAGCCTGTTTCCTCAAGTTATTCAGGGACACCATGGATACAAGTAGGGATCGAATATTTCTTGAATGATTACTAGACTATTCTCTTTCAGTATGATAACAACATACTTCCTAGTAGTATATATACAGTGGTGGCCCAAATTGTGAGGACACTTTTGGAAATTCTTATGATTTTTAAATTTGTATGTTTAAGGAAAATGTTTCGTTTCACAAAATGCAAAGTAGTTTATATCTTTTTAAATATAATTTAATATTGAATTCAATTCAAAAACAAAATTAAAATATTTGTTATACAAAAAGTTTATTTTATTTAATTTTAAAAACAAACACAGTTATGAAGTGGTTTGTAATGTCAAACCTCCCTGGTCAATCATTGTTCTTGTTCTGGGAACCAATCAAATATTATATTGAATTGTAGAAGGAAGACTGATTTTATGTAATCAAATTACAAGTAGGAATTGTAAAAACATTTTAATATTTAGTCAAGAAGTTTTGATTTTGGTTTTATTAACGTCGCACTAGAAGCAACTCGACGGGTATTATTAGTCAAGACGCAATAATATCAAATAAAAAAGTGTATACCTGGAAAGAAATGTAAGATTATTATGTTACGTGAAAGTGGTCTTTCCTATGGTGAAACTGCAAGACCGGTGGTTGATTCAGTGACTACATCTGGAATCCAAAAGTTTTGCTTACGATATCAGGAGACAAATTTAATAAAAATTAAAGCAGGAAAAGGCCGAAAAAAGGTGCACCACATCTTATGATGACAGAAGAATAAAAAGACTATGTCTCCAAGATCGATGAATATCATCAAAGGCCAACAGAAATTATCTGAATGATGCTGATGTTTCTGTCAGTTAAAGAACAATCAGGAAAAATTAATAAATGCTGGACTAAGAGGTAGAATTCCGTTAAAAAAGCCTTATTTAAATTAACAGCTGCGTAAAAAACAATTACAATGGGCAAAGGAACACATTAATTGGACATATGGTCAGTGGACACAAGTTATATGGAGTGAAGAAACTAAAATATCGTTATTCGGTAGTGAAGGGTAACTATGAAAGACGTAAAATTGGAGAAGAGCTACCCCTTGACTGCATTTAGGTAACTGTAAAGTACCCGCTTAGTGTTATGATTTTATCACGCATGTCAGCAAATGGTACTGGTCGTCTTCATGTTATCGATGGGACACTTAATTGCAGAAAATACATTGACATTATTCTAGAACCAAAACCTCTACCTTTCATCAGAGATCTCTAATCCAACAATGCTTCATTTATTTTTCAGCAGGATTCTGCTCAATACCCCACAGCAAAAATATCGAAAGAGTGGTTTCGAACAAAGAGCATTGCATTTTTGTCCTAGCCAGGAAACAATCCTGACCGCAATCCTATCGAAAATTTGTGGCACCGTTTAAAAACTCTTGTCAAAATGAGGCGTCCATCAAATAAAAGGGAACTGATTGAGGCTATAATTATTTCCTGGCATCATGTAATAACGGAGAAAAAGCTTAAAACTCTTGTCACCTCTGTGAAACATCGATGTGATACTGTAATAAAAAATATAGGCTACCCTACTAAATACTGATAACTCACTACAATCATCAGTATCTAATGTATGTAAATACTTATTGCTGCTTAACTCTTTTTCTATTGCGAATGTTTGAATTTTGGTTCTTGTAATGAATTCTATATCATATTTCCTTTAAAATGATGTATACGACATATAGGACTTTGCATTTTATGAAACGTAACTTTTTTTCTATATGCATACAAAGTACAAAAACATAAAAATTTCTAGAAGTATCCACAATTTGGGTCACCACTATATATAAATATATATATATATATATATATATATATATATATATATATATATATATGTATGTATATATGTCCTTTTCAAGAAATTTAAAATCCTTACAAAATGGTATTTACTGTTAATGAACACATATTTATACATTATTTTTCCAAATTATTTTGTTATTGTTTCCATCAGTTGATTGTTAACGTCTTTAGCTAATGACTGTAATTTTAGAATCCATTTGGGGGGTTATTAAAATGCAAATCTACATTTAATAATTACAATTATTATTCCTCTTCGAACAATATTAATGATGTCACTTACTTATTCTACAGCTGTAAGAGAGAACAAATAATTCCGCGTCTTTTGTTTCACGGGTACTTTTTTATAAAAATATTTAAATTAGAGCCTCTTTTCGTATCAGTTAATAGCATTTTCCATTACTCCGTATCGAAATATAAGTTTCCCGAGTATTTTATTCTGAAATAATTCAACTTTTCTTTAGAAGATTTGTTTTTGAAATGAGATTCGTGTTTATTATAAATAATTAATAAAATTTTAAATTTTACTTATTTTTGTGTATTTTCATACATAAAAAAAGAATAACTTTTATTGATATTTTTAATCGTATGTTAAAATATTAAGAAATTCATGTATAACTTTTGTTATCTCAAGTTTTAGTTTAATTTAGTATTTAAAAAGCAGCTACAAGGCAACATAGTACATATCTCATATTCATATTCAATAAACATAAATATTAAGATAATGTGTGAATTTTCGAATATTACTTTTTATGGCTACGATATTTAAGATCTATTATTTTAATCTTATGAAGAATTGCAGATATTTTTTAAATATTAAAGCCTGCAGAGTATTAGACACATTTGTAAGACTTATTTATCATCTATTAGATGCTAATGAAACGAATTATAGCTGAAGCAATAACATTTGACACATCTGTATTTGGCTTAAGTTAAATCGAGACTTTCTTTTTAAGTTTATCAGGTTTTCTGTATAAATATTTATTTTAATAATAAAAAAGGATTATCAGCAATACATAAAAAATAGTTTTTAAAGTAAATAATAGATAAATCTCATGTTAGACAGGTAGAAATAATTTTCTACTTTAATATATTATCCAAGAAAAAATATCGATTATTCCTTATATTCTCTAATAATTTTAATGTTATGTCTATCTTAATTTTCACTTACTTTTTTAGTATTTTATATTTTTCTTCTAAATATTTTACCTAATTCATTACTTTCTTATATTTCTCACTGCTTTGAAGGTTATGTTTTTAAGTAAAACTCACTATACTGTATCTTACTCCATATGTAGGAATTTTAAGTAAAGCTACTTAAAATTCCTTCGGGGATTGCCTTTTTCCTCGCATGTGCTTAATTCAATTTCTTGCGAAGTATCAAAAAATAAATGCATTTAAATTAATGTAGAAATATTAACTTAAAACATTTAAATTTCTAAATAGATCAATACTTTAAAATTAATTGCATATCACTGTTTAAATATATATATATATATATATATATATATATATATATATATATATAATTTTCTCCATTGATTAAATTTAATTAATTAAGTATACCGTATTTATTCCAACATGATAAAGAATTATTTTACTCCTAAAAGTATTCTGAAGGACAATTTATACTATGTGAAATGTTATCAGAATACTAACATTTCACTAAGCAAAGAAGAAAAGAAAAAAATTATATTGTTTTTATTAAATTTAGAAATACTACATTAAAGAAGAAATAAAAATATTAGAAAAGTCTAAAATATATTAATTTAATAACATTTTAGCTGTCAATAATTAGGAGTTGCTCACTTACATAATGCATACTCCTGAATAACGTTTTGCCTTCTATAATTAGATTTTGATTGATTTTAAAATATTTTGTTAATTAACATCTATTTGGATACTGTAGAAAGTGTTACCCTCATTAAAACATATAAAACTATCTGAGATATGTAACATACATTAAAAATTCAAGCATGGATGAATAGTGTTAAGCATTTTATTCCAAATTATTTAGTGCCATATAGATGCTTTCATCTGTATGAGGTAAAAATCGGGATATGAATGGATAATTTAGCAGAATATGTATTTAGAATATTTAAATTTCATTTATTATACTGCATTATGCTTAGTGAAAATTGTGTGTTATAATGATATCTATACCTCTAAGTCATAAAATAATTATTTGGATGTAAAATTAAAAAAAAAAAATTCAAGTCAAAATAAATTTGAATAATCAAAGTAAGATGCAAAATTAAAAAATATCAAATATTTTTCCGGCTATATTTGACTAGGTTAAAGTAAATTATTCGTAATATTAAATTTCAAAAACTGCTAAAAGTAATAATTTAAAGAGAAACAAAAATGAGTATATGGTATATCGTATTTGTTTAAATGTGAATAAGATGATTCATAAGTTCTAAACATTCATAGTTTTAAAAAGGTATTTTATTCTAATGGACAATATATATATATATATATATATATATATATATATATATATATTATTATTATTATTATTTTGATAGAATCAAAATAATACGAACATCTTAGTAGATAAATTGATGAAACTGCATTAAATTTTGCATATAATTTATCATTAGTAATACATTCAGCATTCGCATGCATTTAAGCCTACACAAAATTCAAACTTGTAACTTTCAACAAATTTACAAGTCTTGATTGGATTTAGTACCCAAACAATTTAGCTATTACTTCTTAATTTTACCGTCGGCGTATCATTAAAAAGAAAATGCACCAATTTAAGTTCAGCCAAATATATTTACTTTAAAACATTTTATTCGAACGGAACAGACTTACAATCCTATTTGAACAAAGTGAGGAAGACGTGATTTAGAACACCAATGAGATTCTTCCCAATTTCTTTCCAAATTCTTTTTAGGAGACAAGGATTCTTAAGCCAACAAACAATTGAGTAAAGCTTAAGATTTTATCCAGGCGTTTATATTACATCGATGTCTGGAGCTCTTTGATATTTTTATTCTCTAATTCAATCGAACATTCAAATAGTTGAATAAACTAAAAGAAGCCAGGATACTTAAATATGAGACAACGTTTTATATCCCATTTCAGTTTAATTCAAGGGGGAAAAAGATTAAAAGCACTTTTATAGGACGAATTTCTTATCATAACTTAGAAATTTTTTACAATGACAAGCAACAAAAATTTAGTAAGTGAAAGAATAGCATAAAAAGTACTGCTAAAAGTGCCAAATGAACTTGTGCACTCTCTTTTGTATTTAAAACGCCAGAAGTGTTGCTTATATTTAATAAGGTTGTATAATTTCGATTTTTAAGTAATTTTTGACGTATTGTGATACTAGGCATTTTAAGTTGATTCTTTAATTAGTATTTTCTAAATTACAGTCAAAAACTGTCTTCTAACAATACAGTACTTCGATTATTTTATTTTAAAATCTGTGTAGATAATAGACTTTTTCAGTTTATCTTGAAGAAGAAAAAAATAAAAGTGTATATAGACTTGAAATACTATTTCTATCCAAAGCCTTATACTGCATAGTTACGGACCATATTCAAATTCCTCTCTATATATATTTGTATTTTATAGAGCCTAAATGAACAGCTCAAAAATGCTTTAAAATGTAAAAGTTATATAAAAGCAATAAATAGCAGGGATTTAATGTAAAAGAAATCATCAGATTTTAATACTATTTTTGTTATTATTACTAAGGGAAAATAGCTGATTACGATCAAAATTTAAATTTACATAAAATAAAGATTTTGAAAATGTTAAAGCATATATTTTAATTTATTATGTACGCTAAATGCAGAAAGCGTATTTTTAATTTCCTTAACTGCAAAATTTAAGAGCATCTATACTTTTATACAGTTATAAAATACCTATGGATCACTATTTATAATTAGAGGTTTAAAATATCTTTAAGGGAAATTGTTATTGATTTATTGTGATATATCTAAAAGCGATTAGATTCAGCCACGATTTTCGAGGGCTCACGAGCACATTATTTCCTTCAAGTCGTGGATTCAAGCCTTGAAGCCACTAAATACCCGTCATGTTGCGAGGCTGTTACATGTTAAATACGACGAGGCTCAATGTTGTCACGATTGGGTGATGTGAAAGCTAAAAGAGTTTGATGCAGCTCCGGTATCGTCCCCAGCACTAACGAAGTTCTCAATTTCGAAGTTCATTGCCAATAAACTGACTTAAGGATATATGTTTGTATATATATAAATATATATATAGATTACAATTTTTATGATCTAAATTCAAAATTTTAAATACATCTTACATCCTCGTTAAAGAATTATTTTCTCAATTTCATTTAATCTAAATATACTGTCAGTAATCTGGCTCGTCAATTTCTTCAAAGTCTATGTACACTTCTATTGCAAGCATACAAATCTTAGTAAGTGTAATCTTCCAGAAAAGTATCAGATTAAAACTATATGAAAGCTGATTTTAAAAGTTTAAAAATATTGAGTTACAAATAGGAAATTTACTTTCATATTTCTCTTTTTTCTCTACTCCTTATATTTTTACTATTTACTTTCATATTACTCTTCATGAGAACTTTTTTTTTTCTTCTTGTGTATTAAAAATAATGTAATGAACAGTTACATGCTAAAATATATTTGGGACTACAGACTATATTTATATTGAACTTTTTTTCACGCAAAATTCAGAAACTACAAAATGCCTTAAATATAAAAATATTCATTCGATTAAAAATTAGTGTATTTACAATTTAAGTTGTACATTTAATCATACAGCATTGTATGTATGAACATTTAAATGCAAAATTGTAATTACAATATCTTTTTTTTTTATTTATAATCATAATTTCTACCAAATAGTTTGAAAATAAAAGGAATTGAAATATATCAGAATACATTTTTCTTTATTTTTGTTTTAAAAAATTTGATAAATTCAAATTTATTCTAATTTAGAAACTAAAACTTTTCAAATTTATTCTTATTTATTTTTGTAATTTTTTTTGCGAAAATACTACATTAATTATTGAAGATACCCATTTAGAAAATCTTTCTTATTTTCTATATACATAACGTTTAAGTAACAAACACATTGGTAATTGTCACTAAGAAAACATAATCTAAAATATATGTTTGAATAAGACCGCATATCACATGCTCCTTAATATAAACACACAGATCTTAACAGACCGTTGTTTTGGGGATTGACTACCAGTCACATATTTCACGCTTTCTCGAAACATTTGGTATTTCTTAACTTTAATACTTAATTAAGGCTATTATTTAATATTTTTTATAACAAAATTTATGTTGCACTGCAGTTTAATACGCGAGTAAGTTTTGCTTTTATAGTTAGAACTAGACACTTTTACATATTTTATTTTCAATAGTAAGAAAGTTATTTTTTGATTGAAATGAGAAACAGACACCAATTATCTAAAATTTTATTTTGATAATCCAGTTTCATATTACTTCAGAATTAGCAGCATTTTGTGTTTGTCAATAAAACAAGCTGGTATTTTGATAAAAATTGTTCAAAACTTTCTTACGAAACAGAAGTGAGTTTGCATTTTTTTACTGAAAAACAAAAATGAAAGTACTTCCTAAAAAAGCTTAATTCTTAAAGAATTTTTTTTCTTAATGTTAAAGAGAAACTGAGTTTAGAAATGTTTCTTAAAATGGCTAGGTAAAGGAATACAAACTGAAACATCACATATAAGATAAAGCAATAAGTACTTTACAAAAATTAAATAACACATCATGACAAACTGATAAAAAAGGAATAGTGTATATTGTTTTTCAGATTTCAGTAAATAACTGGAATTATATTGATATAGTAACTATTTTTTGAGAAAATGGAAAGTAATAGAATCTCGGAATCAAACATTGCTCTATAGAGTTATATTTTGTGAAATTAGTTGCTTGTTATCATCAAAGTATTACTTCTTTATATTAATAATTAACATTAGTCAAGGGATGTACAAAATAAAACTTTTACTGTACCATTTCCAATATTTTAATTTAAATATAATTTTTGTTTCATTGTTCTTCCATACAGTTCATTTTAATTAAGCTTTAATTAAAAACAAATATGATCTGAGTTAAATTATGTAGGATTACAAGATTAATTACAATAGGAACGTATTTTATTGATTCTGACATAGTTCACTTATAATTCTTGACAGTTTCAGTTATTAAAATAGGAATTATTCAGCTTAGAAAGTAACAATTTTGAAAACATAACTTGTAATTTAGATAATGATTCAAATCACACAAATATCTCAACAAACAAATAATTAATATTAATTTAAACTGTAACTTTAAGACTGTCATGTCAGTAATTTTAAATGTCAGACATCTTCACACAAGCTAGAATAAACCATATTCTTTCAACGAACATTTATTCGGTTACAATTTCCCCGTTTTAAATAAATAGCTACTTTTAACTAAACTCTATTTATTATTTTGGTTTTAATTTCGTAGACTGTTTTAACTACATTAATTTTTTGAGATTAGGGAAAATTGAATCAAATTATTATTATAATTATTATTTACAAGATAAAATTTGAAAAATAAATGCGTTGTAAGAGCATGGAACTACATATATTAACATTATTTAAACTAAATTGTAAGAAAAACATCACACACACAAAATTATACATTTGATATATGGAAAAAAAAACCAGAATACGTCTCAAATATTTTTTGTTAATAGAGACATTTTATCATAACTAGTTTCAGCAGCAAAAGTAATTTCTGTTAGTTTTACATCAAAACTCCTCTTCATCGGGTAATTTTGTATTTATTTCTTAACACTCATTTTTAAAAAACAAATACTCCATTTCTTTCTTTCTTGGTATTGTAAGCACTTTTGTCATTTTAAATCTTGTTCTGTTACTTTATCTTCTTTTCAATTTTTTACATGTGTAAAACATCTATTATCCTATTATAACGTGAAAATATTTTTTTCTTCTCTTCTTACATTAAAATAACGCTAGAGAAAACATAATGGGTAATCAATGAAATACCTCTTAATAGCAAACTATTTTAAAGGGTGAGAGGGTTATATTAGCTAGTGCCTATATACTTAAAATATTCCAAAAAATACTATAAAAAGATGAACTAAGTTTTCATACTGATGGAGTTTCAGTAATATGTGTTTGGCCCCTCGTTGAAAACTGCCTTAAGAGGAATCATTTGCTCTCTCAGCCTGATCCGACAAGCAAATATTAGTTCCCAGAGGCATGAGAATGCGTGCCAGTTTAGTTGACTTTGAAAATCGAGAGCACTTAATATTCAACGCTCACAATGCTTCGAAATGGTCTTAAAGATTTCCGCCGCTTTCAGAAATGCAAGCGAACACTCACACATACTCTTCGGCGCAGTTCCCTTTATCCTCGAAAAACTCTCATCAGGAGCGTTGGTTTCGTTAAAAGGGTAGATGACAAGAAAATGTACAAACAGAACTACCACTAATTCTAAGAAAACTGCGTGAAATGTGCGATGCATTTTAAATTTCAACTGCTCGAGTAATTATTGAAATTTCAGAAAGTTAGCGAAAGAATAATAAGTCTGTAAATGTTGAATAATATTATTATTTACTTATTTTGATGAATATTTATTATAATTTCACAACTTTAACCACGATATATATAGAAAATGATTTCGTTACAGTAGCTCAATTTTTAAATAAATAGAAACAGTCCACTGAGGAAATAATCTTCTGCATTATAGTTTTATTGTTGTTAATTGCAATCAATGATACAAAAGCGCTGAGTGACGGCTTTTCACTTGACAAGCAAAAAACGAGCGAAAGAAAAAGAAGGCACTGAGATTGCATAAGATTGTATACCCATTGAGGTCAAGGCTACATATGCAGTTAAAAACTGTAGCATTGATTGATAGAGGTATTTGAGTGGAGTGGCAAAATAAATTTTTGTGATAAAGTAGAAGAAAGTTAAAATGAAGAAAAATTAAAGTAGTTATGTGTGTGTAGCTCATCACATATATATAATCACAATCTTAAATGCCAAAAATTTTAATGCTTTGAAAATACATAAAATATTGTTCGATTGTATTAGGGTCATGCTGGGTATTTGTAAACAAATTATATTTGGGCCACCTTCAGGTTTTGAATATTAAAATTAGGTGAAAAATTAGTGCAGGGAACACACGAGAAGAAAAAAAATGACATCAAGAAGGTTTTGAGTGAAACTGTTGACAGTTCTATTCAGATATAAAGCCATAAAGTTTCAAGTTAGTGCTACATAATTTTAATATTCAGCATTTTATGCAGGGCTCAATATTCTAACAGAATATATGTTGTTTTAATAATTTACTATTATAAATGATACATGAATATAATATAAAATCTTTAATTTTTGGTTTGGATAATTTTAAGGAACCTAACAGTTTGGAGTTTACAATTAACCATTATTCTTGGAAGGCAGGAAATTTTTAACACCGTTTTGCTAATAGTTCCAAACAATTTTTATAGACAACTTATCTTTATTTTTTGTTTTAAATATATATAATACATCTTAACATAATTGTGTCGAGTTGTAGCGTAGCCTATTCACGAATTTTACTTTTACTAACATCAAAATTGACTTTGATTATATATAAATTTTCAATTTTTTTTCCAACTAAATAAAATGTGATCGAAATAAATTAGAAAAATTTAAGAAGTGTAGTGAATATAGGTGGTAAACTCTTGCATATGGTATGGTCAATATAAAATTAATATAAAGTTATTAATTTTGTATTGATATCCCTCTTGTGTCATCCCTGTATTTTAATTTTTGATTAACAATTCAATTTTTTAATACCTTCTCAATTAAATATATTTTTTGAACACTAAAGATAAAAATAATTATTTAGGAATTCCTCTTTATCATTGGTGGTCCATCATCCGTCATGACTGACCCTCATTCTGTCACTCAATCGTTTTGCTACAATGAGGGAGAAATCATTGTTTGCAATTGCCCCCTAGACTCTGGGGTAATATTAACGTAGCATAGTAACAAGTGCTTTTGGTGTGGTAAACAATTCAGTTTTTAATAATACTCGTTTGAAAATAGGGAATGAAAGAGAAACCTAAAAATTTGCTTACAACTACCCTGCCTGAGCCTATATATTGATATTTTCTCAGCGGAGTAAATAGTAATTGCTTCGCAAGTAGAAATATCTTTACGTAAAATTTATAGGTAATTTTCAATAAAGGATATAAATTTTGAAAATGATTAAAACACACATATAAAAATAGTTCATTAATTAAGATTTTCTTTAATTTCGGGTGCCTTAATTTTCATTAAATGCACATTGATAGGTTTTCTTTTCTTATTTTTTTATTGATACTCTTTGTAATAGGATCTTTTGAATAAAAAAAAAAAAACTGCATTTGTGTTTTGTTTATAATTTAAAATTTAAAATTATTTTAAAACTAGCACGTAATTTTAATTGAAAATATACGAGCCAAGATAAGTAGAAAATAGTGTCTAAATAAGCTTTTTTCCCATTAAGTAAAATATCTGCTTTTATAAAAGCGCTTACTTTTAATCCTTTGCTTAAAAAAAATTTAATTACCTCAATATAAAATCAATAAAAATAAAAAAATATTTATTTTCTTCTTAAAAGAAACTGAAAATCGCATGTTTACGAGAATGATGAGAGAAACACATTACTCATACCATAGCAAATATTTAATAACACTTACTTAGATGCAATTAATATATATATATATATATATTAACAGAACGATGTATATTTATGAATTACTTATATTCACTGTATACTATGTTCTAATTAAAGTCGTTTTGAAAAACTATTATATACTTATTAGAACAACAATAACAAAAAATAAGGTTCTTTTCCTGCTTTTTTTAAGATTTCAGATGAGAACGTTCCAAATCTTTTCAAGTTTGAAAATTAATTTAAGAAATAAGTTACAGATTACCCTTAAAATAACATATAATAGCATCTTTTATCATGGTTTATATCTTTCTGTGGATATTTTTTGTTAGAATTGTACTTTAAATGTTGCATGTAATCCGAAAAATATTATGTTTAATACTGTGTTTGCTATACAGATAAAATTAAATTTTATAAATTGATATTTTTTGAAATCATTATTGATTCACATTTAAAAAAGCTAAGAAAAAATATCTTAAAAGAGAAATAATTTTCTATTAACATGCTTGATAAACATTTAAACGTCAATGCAGAAATAAATTAAAATTAAATTTGTGGCATTTCAAAATCGACACTGATTTTCTAAGTTACATAGCTATACTACTTTGCATTTATGAAAAAAAAAAATGCTTTGAATAAATGTCAATGAAATCCTATTTTTAGTATTAACCTCTAAACAGAAATTTTACTTTTCATTATAATTTTTATTAAAATTTCATGTTTTAGATAGAGTCTTTTTCAATAACTTCGTTATGTCGAGTGTTTTGTTACTTTCTAAAAATAACTTTTTCTCGTAATACTATGAGAATATTTAATTTCCAGATTTATTCATGAAAGGAAAATCATGTTATCTCCCTTTTTGTGAAAGAAAGAAGCCCAACGTAAAGGGTTTTCTTTTGAATGTGTCATTTTTCATATCTAAGGTCCCTGTCAAAAGTTTAATCCCAGTAGAGTGATTTTATTCACGAAATGATGTCAAAGCCTATGTTGTGAATACTTAGATTCATCTATGGATTTATATGTTGTGAAAAAGTGTGACATTATGGTTTATCAATGTCTGAAAATGTTTTCTTCTTCTATACATCAAATGCGTAGTTTTGACGTACTTTTTTTTGCTTTTGTACGAATCGTTGATGTTGTTTTTCCAATAAAAGAGCTTTTGAGGGGTTAATAAGATTAAACTTGAAACTAATACTATTTTATCGCAACCCAATTCCTTCGTTTTATAATTTGAGAAATATAAAAATTCTTCTTTTACATATCTACTCATTTTTTCACATAAAAGAGAACTGCTATTAAATAGTATGTTCTATATTTGGAAATCATATCCATGATTTCGGAGAGATTTTAGTAAGAATCTTTTACTAAATTTAAAGCTTATATATTTATAATGCTTATATATTTGAGATTATTTTGTGTACTAATTTTGTGTGTGTGAATAGATCAAATATTCTCAAGCTCATTTAAATATTAATGTCTGGAAGTTGAAACATTTATAGACAATAGAAAAATCATAAAATTATAAAAGAAATGTAGTACTTGATATATATAGAAAAATACACAAAATGTCTAACGAATACAACTATCTTAATGTACTTTATACATTATTAGCAACTGTATTCTTAAGAAATGAAGTATTCAACAATGTTAACTATTACATTCTCAAATATTAATATATGCTAAAGAACAACCTAAGGCCAAAAATAGGCCAAAGTTTGTATTATGTTAACTTAAGTATTTTTAAGTAAATCATGGAAATTCGTAATAAGATATTTTACATTGTATCTTGGACTATTAATTCTATTTTTTTAAATTTAATTTAAAGCATAAAATGTGTAGATTAAATTTCGATAAAAGATTCGTTACAAAAATGTACATATCTTGAATTATACCAGCTGGATGAGATGTTGAAAGAAAGGTTATAAAACATATCAAGTATAAATTCTACGAAAATAATCAATATAAGTATGTACTATCAAAGATAAATTAAATATAATTAGATTGTTTAAGAAGAATATGCAACAAAATGTAACTTTTCCCATTAAATCCTTTACAGTAAGTGTCTTACATAAAAAATTAAATAGGTTTTAGAATTTTTAAAAAAAGTACGTATCCGTTTCATATTGTGCTATTTTTAAATAAATATTTCACATAAAAATTAATATTTTCTTCAAATACTGATTTAAAATAAATCTTCATGAGATGCAACAATATAATAAAAAGTTATGAAGTATGAAAAAATACGTTTTCAGAAATTGAAAGTAATTCACAAATAATGATGTTTCTAGTAAATTTTTTATTAACTAACTCAGAAATTGAGGTAATATAATAGTTTCCTATTAAGCTTTTATGATATCATAAATTTAAGGACCATTAAAGATTATAAGATTTGGTCAACTACCAAAATGGACCATTTCACATTATAGAAAGATCATAAAAGATTTATGACCTTTAAGATCTAACAAGCTTATAAAGAATCTAACAAGCTTAAAAGAATAAAACAGTCTTTAAAGTAATTTGAAACACTGGTTGAGTTATCTCTATAAAAAGTAAAAAGTTAAACATAAAGAATTATGTAAGAAATTAGACTATGCATAAGAGCCATTAAGCAGATAGAAAGATAATTCTTAATTATTTTAATAATGTTGAAAACAAAAAGAAATTCTCTTTTACTTTCAATTTTAAGTTTTCCTTCATATGAAAGTAGAATCACACTGGTAGAGAAATTTTTTCAATAAACTATGATAGAATATTATGCTCAGGTAAACCGTATCAGAAACCGTAATTATATTGAAATTATATTTCTATAATAACATCATTTAGTAGCATATCACTATTGAAATTTGATTTAAATAACTTTCACCCTCATGTGTTATGTAGAATGTTTGGAGAAGGATTTACTAGATAACAGATGTTATCTACATCATTCGACCTTGCCGGATAATATCGAGATTAGTCACTGATAGTCCCGTTTTCTGCTCTAATGCGAAGTTAATTCAACTGAAGGAAACAAATCATAACCCATCTGTTATGAGAAAGATAATAAAGAAAATGTTTGACTTGAAAACAACATTTAGTGAAATATTGTGCTGTAAAATTGAAAAGGAAATGATAGTTCAGTCTCATAATGAAAATCGCATCGTTAAAAAAAAACTATAAGTTATATTGGTAAACAAACATAATTTATATTTAAAATGTTGAAATATATTGAATAAATCTCTTTTATCTCAACTGCTATATTGATGTTCTAAACTGGCGCCAATCTAAAATACTTAGATTGATATATTTACTAAATTTACTCAAAATCATTGAATTTGAGAAGAAATTCCATGTGTTTAATTATAATACATGAATAAAGTACGTACAGTAATAAACATCTATGGAATTAAATATAATAAAGTGTTTCATAGGTTTTGAAGTTTTAGATTAAAAAACAATACACTTGGCTTTTATTTGAACAACAATCGTAAGAATAATATACATTAACCATGTCTTATGAGAAACAAATATAAGTAAATTGCAAACGATTGGTACAAAACAGATTAATCAACTTTTGTCTAGACAAAGAAATTACGTATAGAGTTTGTCATTATTTGCTAGAGAAAAAATTGTTTACAAAAAAAAGAATGGATATCCATATTTAACATTTTGCTGATGGTAAAAACATAAACTATTATTTGGACCAATGCAACGTCAAGAGTTAAGTTAGCATGTAAGTTTCATAATACATAAATACCCTGATGTGTAAAGGAATTTAGCTCCATGTAATGTTAGCAGCCCAAAGCTTGATCTTAAAACGGACGATGACACGGAGAAAATGTTCAAAAAATAATTCTTTATATTTATATGAGACACCGCTATTTATAACTATTATGTGAATAAACTATTATTTTAAACCATTATTCAACCATTTTTTAAACTAGACTAGAAAGTATCTTATTAATATTTAAAGTCATGCATTAAAGCTTGATTTTTATTTTATCACACACACACACAAACACACACACACACACACATATATATATATATATATATATATATATATATATATATATATATAAGAGAAAGTAAAATTAATAAATATATAATAGTAACAATCTCTCTCTCAAAAGAATTACTTAATAAACATGTACATATGCTTCTGATAAATTATAAGACTATAGCATAAGAAATATAACCAGCATTATTACCATGGTAAAACAAATAAATTTATTGAAATATGCGAAGCGGAAGTCAAATAAAGCGAGACCACAAAGTTAAAATACGAAGGTAAACCTGAAAATTTAAGAAGTTAAAAAGTTAAAAAAATAGAATAAAGAAGTTTAAATTTCTGCTTCTGGATTTCGACAGAAATGCGTGGAAATACTATTATGGAACTAACCATCCCACTCAGCATGATTACAGCAAAAAAATGTTTACATATATATATGTAATCATATAAATTAGATAAAATAAACATATTGAATAAGGTAAGAGGAATTACACTGTTGTGCTGGGATATTCTACAAATATAGGAGTAATTTTCACCTTAAAAGAATATATTATTAAAAATGGTTGTAACATATAAACATAAATTGGAAAAAATATTTTTGAAAATTAAAACTACAAAAAAAGAAAGAAAGAAAGAAAAATCCAAAACAATCTTTAGTAACAAATAAATAATTAAATTTAAGAAAAAAATTGAAATTTACAAAGTATAACACTTCACTTGTATTTTTTTCTTATTTCAAATTTTATTTATATATATAATTCGTGAATTTCTTTTAAATTTGTCTAGTATATGATTTATGTTTTATATCATACTGTTATGTAATATATTGGTAGTATTGGCATTTGTGTTGAATATTATTTTGAGATTGTGAGATTATTAAGAAATAAGTCAAAAATCTGAAATAGTTATTTGTGTGTGTGAGTATGTTTCAATATATATCAATGATTCTTATAAATAAATTCTTCTTCAATGTTTCTTTCAAATTTTTCTCCTGTCATTAGACATTTATGGATATTAGCTCTACCGGAAAGTTCTGTCTATTTCTGAAGTGAAAGAAAATAAATTATTTTCATACATTTATTAATATTTATTGTACAATATATTTTTCGACGTTACTCATGAGTTTTTGCCAGCGTGATGGCAATTTGTAAATAACAGTTTTGGAAAATGCTTTATCTTTAATGGGAAATAACTCAAGTAGTGCTACGTTGACATATGCTTTTCTTTTGAATTTTTGTTCCTTTCTAAAAAATTTCAAGGAGATAAACAAGTGATAATTATAGGGTTCAAGGTCTGCAGAGTATGGTGAATGCGATAGAAATTCCCAGCCTAGATCTGTGATTTTTTAACGAATCCCCAAATCAGCATGTGATTTGGGATTATCATGCTGTAATATAAAGTGCTTCATATTGAATATCGCCAGCCTCTTTTCTTTTAGTGCTTTATTTAAATTATCCATTTGCTGACAGTATTTTTCGGAGTTGAACTTTTTGATAGGTTTCAAAAGATCTAAATGTATTGGTTCTATATCGTCTCACCATATACACTGCATTCTCATATTATTCAGGCTCAATCTCGATTTAGAGTTGGAGGACGAGCGTAACGAGTAAATAAACGTTAGATAGAAGATAGAGAATCTCAACATAGAAATAAAGTAATTAATGAATATTCAATAAGAAATAGATTTTACTTACTTTATATACGTTTGATTCAAAAAGCGAATGTAATTAATATGTGTGAATTTAGCCTTCTTCGTTGTTAATGCTTTTGATTAAAATTTCATGATATAAATATTACGAAATATTTTTAAAATTTCTATTTAAAATTATGATATATAGATGTGCAAAATCACTTAAAATAAATCTTCATATTAGAATTAATGATTATCATTCATACAAGTTTCACTTGCATATATTCGTGTCTTAAAATTATATTTAAAACTATTTTAATATGAGATAATATTAAGTTATATTGCACGGAAATCAATAATCGCATTTAAAATTCTTAAAGTAATTTACAGTGTCCAATTAAAATTCATTAATTTGTATGCTGTCTGTATCAAAATTAATGACAAAGTGACAAATTGTATTTCTTTTAATTAAAAATTATTTCAATACTTATTTTCCTCCATTTTCTATGGAAAAGCAAAGATATCGATAGTCTTCGGGTTGCTTTTAGTGCGACGTTAATAAAACCAAACCAAACAAAAACATATCAAAGATATCACTCACTCAGAAACTCCTTCAGCTATTCATACATGCTTCATGGGAGAAAAACCAGTGATTAAAGCTGTAAATCTTTATCACTTGCATTTTTATGCCATTTGAATTTATTATTCTGAAAAAAGAAAGATTACACTGAAGGCTCCATCGCTTTGAAAGAGTATTTGAACATGTTCAGTGCTTAATTGGAATAATTTGCTTCATTAATTGATGAACCAATTAGAAACTTCTCCCTGAAGTATTTCAACATTGTTTTAGTATATAGAGGGAGAAGAGGAGGAGAGCAAGTGTATATATATATATATATAGTAGAGGTGAGGAGTATATACAGGTATATATATATAGAGAGGATGATATAGGATATATGGTATATACATATATATATATATATAACTTTCTTTATGGATAAAAATTTACAAAAATTGTTTAAAAGAACTCGTGTATTATTTAGGAATTTTAATTATTTATAAAACTATTTCATCTGTGTTATAATCCTAGCTTTTCAAATCTAACTTTACTTAAGATTTTTTTTCTTGCCTTCTGAAATTACTTGAAATAGTATACTATAACTTTAAATTTTAATTATCTATAAAATCTTGAAAAATGTAAAAAAGTTTCACATAGCACTTATATATATATATATATATATATATATATATATATATATATATAT
>BMAW01051946.1:642831-718712 GCA_019974015.1 Nephila pilipes
ATATATATATATATATATATATATATATATATAGGAAGCAGGTTACCTTAATCAAATTTGTGTTTTAATAAAAGAATCTCATTTGAACTGTGTAATGAAATCCGAAACATTTATGACATTTTTGAATAGTTTTAAATTACAATTGCATTTAATTTCGGTAAGGTGTATTTGCTTTCAAAGACGTCTGAAAAATTAAGTTTACATGCATATGTGGTGATGAAAAGATATGTATATACGACTCCTGAACAAAAGAATATCCTCTGCAGATTCGCATTTCATTTGAAAGAAGAGCATTTCTCCGTGTATGTTGTTTCTTTTATCATGCTTGCAACACATGTTTTTCGATTTATTTTTCATTTATCAAAGCCCAAATACGGCGTAAGGTAAAAGAAACTGAAGTAATTGGAAAATATTCCCGATATTGAATAATGTTGAGAAAAAAAAAACTTATCAAAAATTCGTTTTGAGGTGGGTAAGATTGAAGTTTCATCAAAGAAAAGAAATGTTCTATGTAACGCTTACAAGAAAAACAGGAATCCTTCCATACTTCGTCCAATTTTTCATAAACTTTTTTCCTAATTTTTTATTTTTTGTTCAAGTACATCAGTTCGTTTCGTACATCTAAGTACTATTCAGAACATAAAGTAATACAATTTTGTATAAAAAGAGCAAAATTCAGTAAGCGGAAAATTTATTATTTTTATTAAACAAATATTACTTTCGACTAAATATTAAAAAACCTGATGTATATGTCAAATTACTAGAGACATAATATTTAATAAATAAATCTAGTGATTACTTATAATATCAGATTTAACTTGTTAATTTGTTTTAAAAATTTAAGCAAGAAATGTAATCAAACATTTCTCAATTTATTTCACTTTTCTTAATTTAAAATACAAATGTCTTATTTATATATTTTAAAGGATTACTTTACTTTAATTTGTTTTCAATGAATTTTGTTTCGTTTGTTTATGCTTTCTTTTGTTCCTTTGGTTATATTACTTTTTGAATTTTGATTTCTTCTTATGTCCCGTTTTAAACTATTGTGTCATAAAGTAATTTGCTTAAGTGAGATATTCCGATTTGGAATACTAGTATAAACACGCTATTGCGGGGTCCCAAGCCTGAGACAACAATTCGAATTACTTTATATTGATTTATGACTTTACATTTTTAATTATTTTTCTTGAGGCATGCTTTGTAGGTCTTGGTCAGGTATTTGAAATTTTGAACTCGTTCATAATTTTTTTAAATTACTGGGTTTTTTTAATTAATTTTAATTATTTTTATGTTCACTATATATTCTTGAATATTCTTTAATATTACATTTTCAGCAATTTTTAAATACTTCTTTTTCAATATCATACTTTGGAAGCTTTAAATTTTAGATAATATATTTTTAATATATCTTAAAATCTTTACAGTTGGTAAAGAAGTAAAAGTTTAGGAACAACTCAATAATAAATTTAATTTATTATTAGTTCTTAAAAGAGGGTTTCATAAGATTCTAAGCTACTGTAATTTAATCAAATTTTTTTTCTGTGTTGTAATAATTAGAAGATAATCTTGAAAATTATAGTATTAATAACATATATAGCCGAAATGTAAGAAACTTAGGCTTAAACAGCGCTGCTAAATCCTGCTTTTAAGCAATCAAGAGAAATCTCAAATTGACATTACCAACAAAACTAAAGTTTCTCCGTGAGTTGTACAGTATATTTTGAGACGTCTTAAGGAAACATGTTCACATTGCAATGGAAGATGAACTGTAAGGAGAAAATGGGAAAATGAACCGTTAAGCTGACTTTTGTTCGAAGTTCAATAAGAAAATGAAAAAAGAAAACTCTTTCGCATTCAATACAGAGATATCCCTACTGAGAATTGGGTGCCCTAATCGTTCTAGAGCCAGAAGAAGGAGACCTATAGCTGCTCGTGAAAAGATACACAGCTAGGAAGATGCCATGGCTTTCGCAAGAAAACAAATGAGTGTGGTTAAATTGGGATTTTTATCATGAGCACTTTAGTGAGAAAAAGTGGTCAAATATTCTGTTTTCTGATTAATCAAGTTTCCAAGTACAAATCTAGCAAGATACAAAGCTAGGAAGATGCCCTGGCTTTCGTAAAGAAGCAAATGAGTGTGGTTAAATTGGGATTTTTATCACAGGCACTTTAGTGAGAAAAAGTGGTCAAATATTCTGTTTTCTGATTAATCAAGTTTCCAAGTAAGATTTGTTTTATTTCTGTTTTATACAGAAATAATCATTCAAGTATGTCCAATAAGTGTTCGTTAACAACCTAATCTTTTAAAAAAAGCTTCAATTTGTTCCAGAACTGTTAGGTGTTTGATACACACGTTGCAGTCCATATCAGAATAGCGGGTGAAGAATACAGATCAGAGTTTTTATTTCACATTTTAAAAAGAGGAGGAAGTAATATCATGACCTGAAGATGCATGGTGGTTGCTAGTGTAGGAAAAATGTTCATTAGTGAAGGTTGCATGAATAGCCAAAAATATATTAATGCTCTTGAAAATACCTTCGAATCTTCTTTTAGTAAATTATTCGGAACACAAATAGGGATAACATTAAATTTTAGCAAGATAATGCAGCCTGCCACAAAGCAACTACATCAATATAGAATATTCTCCATTATATTATTGACGTTTTAAACTGGTTGTCACAATCCCCACATCTAAATCTGATGGAAAATCTGTGAAGTCTTTTGAAGCGTAAAGTACACCAACACTCAATAACAACCAAAGATTCTCTTAAAAAGGATTTTAAAGGATAATGCCATAAATACTGAATATTGTCGTAAACTAGTGGCTAGTATTAAAAATAGAATTGCTGTTGGGATTAAAGGTAAGGGCGGTTATACATTTAAGAATGTTGGTTCTTAAATGTGTTCATATTTTTGTAAACTGTATCGGTATTATAATTCGAGTTATTGTATTTTTCGCTGGAATAAAATTATATTATTACCATTTAAAAAGTAACTCAAGATGTATTTTTGGACCATTTATTGTCCAATTAAATATTTAGTTGAAACTTCTTAGGAAAAATATAAATAATGAAGTAAATATGAAAATAAAAAGACTCCTTTTTTAATTTATTACGTTTAATGTATTATTGAAGATTGATTACATTTATTTTGAATGATATTTTTCATCTAAAACTAGCAAATTAATTTATCTTACTCTAAAGATAGCTTCTAAATGAATTAGAATTATGTTTGGATTGTCAAACTGAATATATTTTTTCTTTAATAGAATAAAAACTCCAGAAATATTTTGCATAACAAATACGATTGAGAAACTTTCAATCATAATTTTCTTCGGTATGTTCATATACAGTTGGTCTAAATTCTTGCTAAAATTTTATAATAAAAATTGTGTCTTTATTGCATTTTATACTAGTTAGCGAGATAAATTAAACAAGTCTTAGGGAACTTGAAATGAACAGCAATATCACTTTCAGAATTAATGACCTAAGTGTAAACATCATGTATTATGTTTAGCACTGGCTCATACTATGAAGATTTCTGTATATGTATAAGTTTCAAAATAATTGTTAGAATTATTTATATTATTTCCTTAAAGTTACACTAAATGCTCTTTAGAAAATATTTCAGTAAGAAAGCAACGTCAACAAATAAAAGTACCTGTAAATCTTAAACATAGCGTTTTAAGTATCGTAATACATTTACACTAAAAGTAAGTTATTTTAAAATTTTAGTTTTACTAATAGTTTAGTTTAATCTTTCCTATAATATGAATAGTGTATTATGTATAGTGATGGAAAAAAAAACCAAGAAATTTTTCGTAAAAGAAATAAGATATACATTATCAAATTTCACCTGAGACTTTTGTATTTTATGTTTCTTTCAAAAAAAATTATATTACTAGCTATTTTACAAAATGCAATACGGGAAAGCTTATTACTAAATGTGAAACTTTAGGAAGGATTTAATTCCACTTCTTGTGTTCCATAAGAAATTTACTTTTTTTTTACTTATCTTTTACTCTCTTTTCTATTTCCTTTATGCATCCCTTTCTTCTATTTCCTTTATATACATTTTCATTATTTCCTTTCTTAATATCCTTTAATTAATTAATTTTTTCAATTATTTATTTTATATTTCTTTTTCTGACTATTTATTTTTCAATTTTTTCCATCAAATTTTTATAATTTTATCACAATTTATTTTATTGTGTTATGTTATTCATTTTATTGAAAGTGTACGGCTTTACTATGATTAACAATTAATTACGTATACGTATCCATGCGCAAGAAGATACATGCCTATACTAAAGAAGAGCACCATTATATGAAACAGCGAAATACCCAGTTGTTTAAGTTATTCGGATACTTCATGGAATACTAAAATTTTTCTTCAATTATGAAAAATTTTAATGCCATGCAATTGAGTTTAAATTTTATTTGCATCTTAATTAAGAATTTAAGGCTCAAATATAGAAAGATTAACATTTATTATTATATGAAAACCTTTCGTATAATGGGAAAATTTAACATTTTTGTGTTGAATAAGAAATAATTTTATTAATGCTCTTAACTATACCCAAATAAAGTACTGTTTCGTTTGAAAATAAGTAAGTATAAAAATTAATACACTTTTGTATTTCTCGTGTCTGATTAAAATATTTAAATATTAATATTAACTAATTATTATCTTTCCTTCTGTTTCTGATAACCTAAGTTATTTGAAACCAATACATCTTAAGAATAGCATTGTTTGATGCGATCAAATATTCATCAGGCAGTTTTAAATAAATAAGTGTTATGCAGATTCAACTTTGAAGTATCTGTGTCCTTTTTGTTTATCCTTCTCGATTAATAATATTCAAATATGAAATTTCCGATATAAAAAAAATGTTCATTTCTAAAAGAAATTACATATGTGGATTATCGTAACGCTATAATAAAAAAACGAGGCAACAATTTTATTGTGTGTAAGTAATAAATTAACTGCAACGGAAAAAATATATTTGACATTTATATGTAGAAATTCAAAACATTCCATGCTGTAAGGGCTAATTTACTCTCATTTCTAAGGTCTCAGTAAAGTCTGTATGGAATTCTATGAATATGATAACAGCAATCATCCTGAATTGAAATATCGCTTTGATATTTTTGATCTGGGAAGAGCTTTTATTCTACGAATAGTTGCGGATCGGATTACTTGCTAAAAGGCAATATAAATACGTATAAATTTTATCATTCGTATTAACTTTCAATGTTATAATATCTATTAAATGCGACTTAAAAAGGGATGTTTTTATGAAATCATTTAAACTTCTAATAAAATTTATATGTTTAACTATGTTTCTTCTGCTTGTGTTATTAAATCACAACGTTTGCACAATATCATGAAATATATTTTGTTTTATTTCCTTTATATAAGGAATCAAATACTGTATATAATATATGCTTCTCATTTGATACATATATTCAAACGCAATTAATTTTCTTTATAGATAATAAGTGATGAAAAATAAGGACATTGTATAAGAGTGTTTATTCTCCTCTTTGTAATAATTTGTTCATCCGTTCGTCCGTTATTTAAATAATGAGTTGACTAGTGGAAAATTATACTTGATTCCTCATGTAAATTTAACCTCCAATTATGTTAAGACTTGTTAAAATTTACGTTCAAATAATATTGTAAAATGTTGTGTTATAATTATAATATTGTTATTATAACAACTCTCGTTATATACATATGGACATTAAATAGTTTAGAATGTAGTATGACGAATTAAAAAAATACAGTAAATATGAAAAAAAGAAAGATGCTGATTCTAAGTAGAAAAAAAGTCATTTTACCACATATTTATTCTAACATACAAAGTTATGTTGTGAAAGTTTTCTACAGAATTAAAAAAAACATAATATCTAGGATGAATATGTATTATTATAGCTATGGAAACTTCAGAAGTAGTTTTTCATTTAAATTGCATAACAATTATGTACATTAAATACGAAATAATATATTACGTGTTCTACTATATTTAAATATCCAGTAGGAAAACTTAAAACTTAATACATGATGTGTACCAAAAATATCAGATGTCTTAATAGTTCTCATAATGACGATCCGTTAATTAATCATGCAAACTCGATGACTTTTATAACAACTATTTTTATGCTAATGAGGAAAAGTATTTTTATCATAAATTAGAAAAATTTTGAACCCATTTTTAAAGGAAATGTTCAAAAAGTCCTCTCCTTTCATCTCGTTCTCGCATATTTTGAGAAACGTATTTCAAGATGCTGGCAATGACTTCCTGACTTGAAACCTCAAAAGATTTAACGTGCATCATCTCCGCTTAACGGCGGATCTTTAGCGGCATCAGAGCTCAAACCCACGACTCAATTAGGCACCGGCAATGACAGATAGGCTACCGTGGCCATTTAATTGAATGAGGAAAAAGAAAGTAGGAATTATATTCTTCAACGGTTCTTATCACTAAATCCGATGTTCTAAGAGTTCTTGTGCTGACGATTCGTAAATTCATTATACGAAAGCAACGAATTTTAAAACAATAATTTTTATGCTAATGGGGAAAAGTACTTCTAACATAACGTAGAAAACGTTTTGAACCTACGTTTACAACAAATGCTCAAAATGTCCACCTCTTTCATGGAGGGAGCTGAACTCGATCGTACATATTTTGAGAAACGCTCTTCAAGATGCTGGTATGGAGTTCTTGTATCAATTGTGTAGTACAGCAATTTTCAGATCATCTATTTTCTGGAGATTATTTACATAACCATTGTTCTTAATAAAACATTTCTCAACAGAAAAAAAAAAGTTAAAAAATTCTTAGATTAGGGGAACAAGGTTTTGAGTCGTGAAGAAGAGCGTGAAATATGACAAACGAGTTTAAAAAACAGGAGCAATCTTCGAATGGTTTTTTTGACGATTGAATCATCTAAAAAATATTTGTCCACCTTGTTTCCTTGATTTTGTTCCCTCGTTCTCTGTTTATTTTATGTGAAGAATAAATTTTATGAAAATAATTTCGATTAATAATAAATCATCAGAAAATTGTGGTATTACTTAAAGGATACAAGAAGTCACTCCCACCATCTTCAAATGCAATTTCTCAAAATATGCGTAGCTTTGTCTCCTTGAAAAAGGTGGAAATTTCGAGCATTTGTTATAAATGTAGGTTCAAAAAGTTTTTTACGTTATGTTTGATGTACTTTTCACCATCAGCATAAAAATAATTATTTCAAAATTCGTTGCTTTCGTATACTAAATTCGGGCTTGCGGCCGGTACTTCTTCGAGTTGTGGGTTCGAGTCTTGATGTCACTAAAAGACCCGCCGTGTATCAGGGATGATACATGTTAAATCTATCGATGTACCAAATACTCCTTTAGTGTGGTGTGGAAGTTTGGAGAGAGAGAGAGAGAGGTGCCAGCTCAGGTGTCATCCTCGTCCCTTGACCAGGGTTCAAAATAACGTGGTCCGTTGCCAGTAGCCCCAGTGTTGCTTCTCAGTGCCGCATTAATAAACAATATATTATTTAATCAATATCAACAGATTAATTATTAACTCAGAATACTTTTAATGCTATAATTTTTGTATTTATTTGGTAAATATTGATAGTTATTGCGCTTTTTCAATGTTGTAAGGAATTTCATACTATATTAGTCAACCAATAAACATTCATAAAATTCAGAACTTACAGTCAAATGACTCGATACGTATTAATTAAAGTACCAGACTCAATTTTGCCGTTCCCCTTAAAGTAATATTAGAATTCCATACGTATTTGAGATTCAGTAACATTATGGCATTCCAAAATTCTTGGCTTGTTTTATGCAACAGCTTTTCCTGAAAATGAATTTCCTATTTGTCTTCCTTAATGAGTTCACACATGCGAGTTTAAATACGGTGAATTTAAATAAAATGAGCTTTGAGACTAATTATTTATAAATATAGCATTTAACTCTTGTGTATACTTTATTTGGGTAAACATAAATGTTAAGATCAAATTTCTTATCCAGATAATATATTGTTTGATCACATTTAACGTAATTTAAAAATATTTTTGCGATTTACCCTCTAATCAGCCCACACCAATTTAATTACAAAGGTTCGAATTGCTTTCTTATGCATATATCTGCTACGGTTAACAATTCTACATAGATGCAAATAATACAATGTGCCTTTCTCTGAAACTGATTATACAAAATATAAATTTAAATAATTTTAGTAGGCAAAATAACACCAAAATAAACGAAATTACTGTGACATTAACTACAATTGCTAGTGAAACTTTAACCTGTTTATTAAAATATATCTAATTCCAAATGGGGTCCTTCAGATAGTTTGCCTACTCAAAATATATCGGGATTTAAAATCTCATTGTGAATGAATAATATGCTATTTTAACCATGAGCTTTACTCTTGAGTAAATATGGGTAACGTCCTCCTGGAATGTCTCTGCAATCATTGTTTTTTTTTTAATTTTTTTTTTTGTTTCACAAGTCTTAGCAACAAATATATGTTGCAAATATTCTTATATTTTAAACATTTCATCCAATAGTCCTTCAAATATTGAAACTCTCAAATCAATTTATTAGGAAATTTTATTTCATCACATTAGAGCTATTAAGTTCAACTTTATGTAGATTTTACCCACTGACCATGGCCGCGAATTTCAAGGCTGGTGACATTTATATCGAAGAGTTCCTTAGAATCCTTATTCTTGTACTTATAATAGGGGGAAGGGTTGTGAACGTTAAATAAAACTGATCTTAAACACACCAGTGGGGGGGAGGGGAGGTTATGTGAGGGAGGTACCAGTTCAAACTTTACGCTCGTCATTATGGTTCAAAATTAAAGGATCAATTGCCAGTACCCCTTATGTTGTTCTTGATCATTCAAAATTTAATTGCTGTTTTAGTCATTGGGAATTAAAACATTTATCTGATGAACGAAATCTTTTTGTGAATGATTTCCGTAATTAAAGAAATAATGTGTGGATATCATTTTTGACCCAAGGTTTTCTTCAGGTAAAAGTCACCGGACATTTTATATAATTTCTTAGGAAAGATACTTCCATGACCAGCTCGTTTCTCTTGTTCAGACTAAAATGGATAGAGATGTTCATTAAATACATATACAATTATCATAGACTCTGTACTTCCATTAAATGACAACAAACTTAATTTGTCATTAAAATACGTCATATAAATGGTGTCTTAAATATATTATTAAATGGTACCTTGTTTTGCATTATTTCACTGTGTTTTGGGTTAATATTAATATTTTTCCAATTCTTTAATGAAGTTAGAGTAATAAAACTGAATTTTTCTTTTAATTTCTGTAATCTGAAAAACTCCTTTTAAATTTAGTTGACAGAGATATTCGTTCAATTAATCTTTATTGTAAATTATTGAGTTAGTTAGTAAGTAATTAAATTGCAAGGGAAATTAAGAAGATTTGAATGAAGTTTTTTTTCTGATGATTAAGCATAATTCATGTTTTATATTTATATTATCATTAATGAAATAAAAACATCCTTTGAGAAATACAAAAATCTCAAATAATAATCAACCACTATTGAATCTTCCACTAAAAAGTATATTTCAAAAATATCGTAGAATATTTTAATGCCTAAAAATTATAGTTTTTATAAATATAAAACTTATATTTTCGCTAATATTGTAATATAAATAATCCATGTCATCTCAATTATTTTATTTTATGTGTATTTTTATATATAATCCATTAATAATAGCTAAATTTTTCAAGGAACCACAATGCAACTGCTTGATTTTGAGAAATACATAAAAAATTACATCGATACTCACATAATAAAAATTTATGTGATAAATTTTAAACACAATAATTTAACTTTGAATTATCTTTACCAATAAGCTTAAGCAATGATTATGTATCAGTTAACAAATATTAGATCAAATTAGTATTAATTCATTAAATTTCTTTCATATTTATTTATTTGTAAAGGTTTACTATAAAATTCACTGTGAAATACCATTTATGAAAAACAGAAAGGAGTAGATGCTTTTTTAAAAAAAATATATGAAAAAATCTTATAAATTTTTCTAATCCATTAACTTTGTGTTGAACTATTCATGAATTAAAAATCATTGTTTTATCCATTAAGTAAAATTAGTGAATCAAATATTTTTCCTTTTAAAACATTTTCCTAAATAACAATTAAATATTTCATTATTAAGTTTAATTACTAAAAAGGAATCAATTGGATTGTCTTTTTCATAAGAAATTACAATAAATAAGGAAATAAACTTTATTCATCAAAATGTATATCTTTATTAAAAGCGTAACTTGTATGTAATTCAATTAATTTCTTCTTTCATTTTTATTGGAAACAAATTTTTCCCCCACCTCAATGATGTATAATCAAGAGTGGTTACTATCTAATTCAGTTGAATAAAGAGATTACTTTGTGAGCTTAAATCGTCAGAAATGATTGATCATTCTCTTCGAATTTCAGATTTTTCGATATGGGAGATTTTATCATCATTCTTTATTCTAAAATCTATAAGTGGAAAGAAAGAAAAAGTATCTTAATTTTACGCTAATTAAGGTATAACAAAACTTTTGTGTAAGATATCATTTACTAAATCCTTAATTTTTGACCGGCGATTTTAAAAAAAGTATTTTACAATAAGGGAATGAAATCATTTTTTAATGATTATGCATCACTTTTACTTACTTTATACAGCCATGAATGAAAAGAGTTTTATAAGTTTTTTCCACATTTAAAAGGATGTCTTAATTTTTTCTAAGAATATGAGTTATCTCCTTCTTTACTCTGTAGTATATCTTTTAAATGAAAACACTTCTTCTTAGAATACTTTGGCGAATCCTCTAGTCCGTTTTTAAACAGGTAAAAAGTTTTATTTTATTTGAAATTATTAAGCTGCACATAAAAATTTGTCACATTCAAGGTATTTACAAATATCTTTATAAATGCATCAGTCTCACTCATTCATGTTCTGCGATGATCTGACTGCAATCTACAGTTTTTTTACATGCATTATAGAATATTTTAATTTATAAAAGTATTAATAAATGTATGTGTGGTCCCAAAAAGAAAAAAAAAGATGAGAAAATTGCTTTTTTGGTTATAAGCTGATAAAAAAAACTTTCATTACTTAAAATGGTCATTTATCTTTTTATGTTTCTAACGTAGTTTTTTGCTTTGCAAGTTAAGAAACTCCTAAGCGTGTTTGTTTGTATACATCAAATAGATATTGTCCCTCGGAATTTTCTAAACTGGATAAATTAATTAAATTTGACAGAAAATGAATAGATAAAAATAAAAACTGGATGGTAATATCAGACTAAGAGTGCTCATCAAGAAAATGTTTTCATTGGAAATAATTATCGTAATACATATGTCAGTCACAAATTAGAACAATTATAAAATAAGAATGATAATTCAAGAAAGCACAACAATTTAACAATGAATAAGTCTCTTTCAAGAGACAAAGAGTAGCTTCTACGTAGTTGCATAGCTGTTACTGGAAATGATACTATGTCCCAATGGTAGATTACTAGTGATGGTTAATCATCTTTTCTATTAATTGCTATATTCATCAGCAATTTCTTCATTCCTCAATACCTCATTCACTAGTGTCAATTGTTAAATAATAATCTCGGTTTCCCCTTTGAACAGCTACTTTGTTTAGTGGATCCGTTTTAAAAATCGTTGAGCACTAATCACATAAAGTAATAGATTTTCTTTTTCAATAGTAACAATATAATTTTCGCGGTAAAGCTTAAAGCAAACTTATGTATAAATGAAGATTGCGCAAATTAAAATTATTAAGCCCGCATTTTGCGAGCATGTTAAAAAATTATATCTCGAAAATCATCAGTTTATATAAAATTTCTTTAAACAATTACACATACACACACGTGCGCGCGCACACACAAATATATATATACATACAGGGTGATCAATTTAAAAGAATATCATTGCTTCTCTTTTCTATTATTACACTTAAATCTAACGGATGTGACAACTATTCTAACACTGAAATATAATAGTTTGAACCTTGTTTGGGTGGGGGAGACAATTCCCAATACTATTGGACTGTTACAACTTTATTTGTGAGGTAAAACAGAAATGGAGACGCACAATGTTACTTAAACTTATGATAATTTTATTTTTAGAAAAACATGATTTAATTCAATTTTTTTACATTATCATTCTTTACGGCAAATGTTGAAAATTGTCGCCACCATTTTGAATGAAAACATGAATATGTCGAACCAAGAATTTGACACACTTCACAACATTCTTGTTGTTATTAATGAGATTTCTTCAGTTATGACTTACTTCAATTCATCGATGTTTGCAGGACTTCTCTGGAAAATCCAATCTTTGAAATAACCCCACAAAACAATCTAACGAGGTGAAGTCTGATGACCTTAGAGGCTAGAAACCTATTGAAATTAAATGGTCATCGAAGAATTCCTTCAGCATTTTCATTGTTACGTTTGACGTGTGTGGAGTGGCTCCGTCTTCCTGAAACCAGCTGTAACTGTCCTGTATCTCAAGTGAAGCAATAGAAGTTTAAAATACGTCCAGATACTCTTTGGTATTAATTAAAATCAAAGAATTAGTTCACATAGATGATTTTAATTGTTTCCATTCATAATCTTACAAAATGAGCTTTCAAAAATGAAAAAAAAAAATTATAAAAAGGTTGAAATAATTGACGATTTACTCAAATCATTTGAGAGAATCGTATAAAAAATTACTAATGATATTCTCTTGAATTTATGTTTAAAAAACGAGTTTTCGCATTTAGAAAGTGAAGAAAGTGACCTTCACATTAAACATAAACATAGTAAATAAATAATGATGTTGAAAGTATTGCTACATATGTAATATATATATATATATATATATATATATATATACAGGGTTATCAATTTAAAAGAGTACTCGTTTGTTATAATATTATATAATATTATGTATATGTAGAAAATTACACCTTTAAATTTTTTTTTCATTATTTTGGCTTTCACCAATAGCATCAAATAACTTAAAATCTCTCCCTTTTTGGGTGAAAAGGAATGATTATTTAATCATAGTAGTTTGTTACAGAACATTAAATAATAAATAATTTGATTTAAAATTACCATTCTTTTGTATAGTTTATTGGGAAAAAGAGCAATAATAATGAATATATTTAAAACGTAAAAAACATCTTTATAGGAAAGGGTAATATATTAGTAAAATATATGGAAACGATAGTGCAAAAAAATTGTTTTCAATTAATAATTAATGCTCCAAGCAAAAAAATGTTGACAAAATTAATTATAGATTTACTTATCGTTGGTATTATTTTAATAAGGTTGTTTACCTGAAACAAATCAATCTTTTACTGCTTTGACTCAAATAAACAGATTTCTGAAACATAATCATCATTCTATTTGGTTTCATTAAGGAAACCATTTACACGTTCTTAAGGATATGCTACATAATTGCTACAAATCTTCAATAATTCTAATTTAGACACGTTACAGAAGAACTAAACCTTATTTTGTAATCGTTATTTGCATGACCTTAAATTATCAAACTTAAAACAAGCTTCAGCATAATTTACTTTTATTGAAGTGCTTCTCATAAACGTTCCTAAGGAATATTTTTGTTTACCTCACGTTTTTGCTATGAACTTGAATTAAAAGAGGGTGTAAATCATGATTCATTTTGAGATAAAAAAAAAATTTAATTACTTTTAGATTTTGAAGGCAAAATTTGTACTAATTTCTTTGTAATAATCTTTTAAATGATTATCCTTCACTCACATTTTAAAACCTTTCTTCTTTATAATAAAACTCTTCATAATTGCAGGAACTTGGGTTTAATATTAAAAGTAAACTGGTTATAAAAATTTAACTCTCGCTTATTGTGTAGTAATAATATTTTTAAAATGTTGAAAGGCAATATTTTTTTTAAAAAAAAGGGCATTTGAAGATGATGAATTTCAAATGTTCCGTTAAATTTTTGACATTTTTTTTTTATTTTATTTCATATAAATAGGAAATAGTATTAATATTTTTTGTTCCAATGAAAACAGTTTATTAATACATATAAGTATAAACTGTAGGATAGTAGTAACATACATTGAAACTAAACATTGAAGTACCCTCTGACACGATTGAAAATTTGAATTTTGCATAAATGGATGGAAAATTAAAGGTCCTTTGAACAAAGCCATGTTATAAAAGAGATTCTCCACGACATGCATTCTTCTTTATACATCATTTCATTGCCACTTATATGTTTAGACGGAGACTAAAGGATTTCCTTAGATATAAATGCAGACTGTATCGATATTTTCTAAAACAGCTTTTGGTCAATGCAAGTGAAATCTAGAATAATAATACGATATAATCAATATAGCGCAAAGCTATAAAACTGTATTGAAACTATTCTACTGCAGTAGTAAAGCCAAGTACTACGTAAAGCAATTCTTTGTAAAACAATTGAGTTTTGGTAACATTTTATCACTTTTAGGATAGTTCACTGTGCATTTTACAGCTTAAAGTTTGGGTAGGCTGTGAATGGGTTACAGAGAATAAGTGTATGGATTTATTTTCCAAAAGTATGTTTCCAATATTTCCAAAGCTTGAATATTGATTATTTAATCTTTTTAAATCTATTAAGCACTGACTATTGAATATTTTACCAAGGATAAAAATGCATACAAAATTAAAGCTGTCTATATAAATTTATTCATCAATAAACTAGTTCAAGCATATGTATGATAAATTAAAAATCAATTTTATTGTCAATAAAAGCCTTGCACTTCAGATTATCACAGATGTTCTCTACAGATTTTAATCAATTCATGTAACGATATTGCTACATTTTAATTCAATTCATGTACATATTTGTCATTGACAAATGGTTTATTACTTATTTTACAGGAATTTTTACAAAATAATTTATAATCATTTAGAAATGTTCCTTTTTTTTTCTTTTAAGGAACGGGAAATTTAATATGAAGTAACAATTGCATTTTAAATTTTTTAAGTGCTTGATTTTTCTAATCATTTAACAAGCTAACGAGTTATATATTTTTACTGAGAAATTAATTAATATCGCTAAACTGAGTTTTACTGGAGAACATTAAATAACTTGAGAACTCTACTGTTGTCCTAGTGATGTTTATTTAATGAGTTATGATGCTTACGCTGATGAATTCAAGAGTTATCTGTTATTATAAAGATTAAAATCAACAATTTGAGTAGGAATGTTTATTTTTTTGAATGGCCAATGATTTCATGTTTCATTACTGTTAAACTTGTGTTTACACCATGTATACATGAACAAATGATAGGCCTATTAAATGTGAAAGTTAATAAGCACTACTTAGCTATTCACGTGATATAAATTAAATAATATAATTCACTACCAAACTTTCACAGATTTAAACCAAATACTTCAAATCTCTCTCTTTATGTAAATATATATATATATATATATATATATATATATATATATATATGCAGAGAGAGAGAGAGAGAAAATTTTAAAGGCTGTTAATTAAGTTAAATAGATAGAGCGTCATTTGCGGTAATATTTTGATTGATAATAATAATAACTGATTGTTAATCACAGAGATATTCACGAAACTATAAAATATATGATATTGTGTAATTATTTATATACTTGAGTAAAAAATACGAATTTTTCTAAAAGCTTTAAAATATTTTAAGGTGTGTATTTTAATATTTGAACGTTAATGAAATAGAAATTGCGTTCCCTATAGTGTCCTTTTTTAAAGTATTGCTTTAAGAATCATAAATTGTTTTAAACATTATTAAAATGCGTAAAATTTTTTTTAAGAAATATATAAAAATAATTATATATATAATTAGAAGATTTAAGACTCGAAGGAAATTAAGAAATCACATTGAATGTTATAAGAAAAAAATATTAGATACTGTTCTTAAAAACCTAGAAAATTGTAATCTTTTATATGGTAGCGTATTTCTTTTAAAGGGAAGAATTTAGACCAAATACAAGGTATCGTTGCAAGGAAGGAAAATACACATAAATTTACATAAAAACCTCTGTATCAAACGCGGAATATTTTATAGTAAGCTCAACAAAGCATGACAATTTTTTGCACAAGAAGAATTGATAAAGGCTTTTGCTCTGAAAAAACTCAAATATGCTGAAAAGATATTTTAAAAAACCGTACTTTGTATTTGCATTGATAAAATTGCAACCTATTCAAGAAATTTTTATTTTTACCTGAAAGCTCTACTTTACTTCAAAAAAGCAGAAAAGATTTGAAGGTGTTTTCCTCTCTATTCTGCCACCTGCAATGATAGAAAAAATTTCCCAGTATAAATATCTACTGTGCTATTTAAAAATGAGCTTTATAGACAATACTTATCAATGTTAGTATCATTGGAAAAGAGCGCAGAATTAAAAACCGAACCTTCTTTTATTATTCCATGACATCTCTTCTGGTATTTTTAAAGGTCTTTGTTTGAACAAGAGCTCCAAACTAAAACAATCATTAATATTTATTTCATTAATCGAATATCTTATTTGTGAGTGTTTGCTGACTTTGTAGATCATGTCACAGTTCTTAGAAATTTGTGAGTCCATGTGTGTAGAAGCCGTGGTAGTTACCTAAGTTAAATATTGTTAAGAATAAGAGATTTTATATTATGTACTAGATACCATAATCTGGGGTCGATTCTAGCATTCATTTCTGTAAAGCTACACGCTCGAGCTTTGATCCAATAAGGGAAGGTAATGAGGTGATGTCTCAGGCTATAGCATTTAAGTGACCTGAGTAGTTATATCATGTGTGATATTATACAGAGCAATATGATTGTTTATTAACGTTGTCCTGAGAAGCAACATTAGATATATTAGCGACAGATCTCGTAATTTTAAACCTTGGTCAAGTGACGAGGACGACACCTGAGCTGACACTCCCTCCCCAAACTATCACACTACTCCAACAGGAGGAATCTGAACCTCGGTAGATTTATATCTTTGATTAGATCACTCAGTTTGCATCTGTCTCGGCTACATGAAGGGTCTTTAGCAGCATCAAGGCTTGAACCCATGACTCAACGAAAACCGCCGACCGTGAGTTCGCGAACATGACCACTAGGCCACGGCGGCCACCTTTTGCAGAGAAAAACATCAACGTTGGGTTTATTTTTATCGATTGATCATAGATCGAAAATCATGAAAATATTTTACAGATATCCCAATATACTGATTTGTTGTTAAGTTGAAGGAGCTTGGATAAACTTCTGCAAAAAAGCCATAAGAATATGACAATCTTAAAGTAAACTTGCATAAGAAAAGGATTTGATATCAATACTAGTTTTATGTTATGAAAACTATATTATTCTCTTCTGAATTTTTTGAGAGATTTTACGTAGAATCCTCTATTATAACACATCAATCAATAACTCCCGAGACTAACATTGAAAACAACATTTTTTTTGCAAAATTTTTTTTTTATTCATCAACATAACACCTTTTGTTAAACACCTTTTAGGGTGATACAATCGTTCCAACGCTTTTCGAAATCTTTTTTTTTTTTTTTCCCCAAAATTTTTTTTTCTTTTTTTTTTTCTCAAAGAAATCTTTTTTTTGTTGCGAGTAAATAGCGATAAACAGCTTCGAATCATCGACTCGTTGCTGTTTTTGTTCCATCGAAAGCAATTGCGGCACCCACTTGGAAAAAACCTTTTTCACTTCACTTCAAAAAACCTTTTTCAGTAAATACACTTCCATATGATATCTGTGTCATCTCAGCAATCTCACGGAGCTTCACTTTACGATCTTTCATTATAATTTTTGTCACTTCACTCACATTTTCCGGTGTAACGGCTTCCACAGGTCTACCCGAGCGTTCCGCGTCATTTGTGTCGGTACGACCAAGTTTAAACTCGGCAAACCACCGACAAATCGTTGCTTTTGATGGACAAGAGTCCGGGTAACATTTTTCAATCCATTGTTTCGCTTGCACGGTGTTTTTACCCATTAAAAAACAATGTTTTATCAGAACACAAAACTCGGTTTTTTCCATTTTTTAAACAAACTACAAAACGACTTTACTCCAACCTCGATAACTCAGCTGTTTCTGGTCCGATCGACTTAAAATTTTGACACGTTTCAAGCAAAGGTTAGTACTCTAGAAAGACCTGGTTACTGGTTTACTACGAGCGCCATCTCTGGGTTAGTCTCGGGAGTTATTGATTGATGTGTTATGTCGTTTGAAAGTGAATTAGAATCATATCGTAGTAACACTGTATATACTTATAGTTCAGACAGAGTGAGAGAAAGAGAGAGGGAGAAGCTGTGAAGCACAAACTATTAGAGGAAAATGAAACGCTACTTTAGTGTGCATCAGTACATTCTCCCAGTGTGTGCTTCTGAAGAATTCAATGAGACACTTTTTTTTAATATCATCTGTTTTTGAAATCATCAGAGGTTTCATTATTAATTTATTCTTTGAATATCAACAGCTTTAAAAAAACAATTTATATTTATTCATTTTTTTCCTTTTCTATTAAACGCATTGCTCCAAGGAATAATATTTACATATAGCAACACACAACTTATAAAAAATGTCTACTTAAGTGAGAAAATTATCAATCATTTATCAAAATATTTTTTAACAATTTAAGTTCACATAAAATAATCTAAATGGAAACTAATTTGCTTCCAACACCTTTCCCGAATAGTGTCTGCTACGAAGAGTCTTAAAGTGAACCAATGAATTCTCCCCCTCTGTCCAAATCACTCCAGTTTCAACAAAAATCCACAGAATAAATATTATAAGTAATATGGAAAAGAAAAACCATACAAGTACCCATGTGATTTTTGTGATATACAGGTGAGCTGATGATGAATAAAACAGCTAATATTTAATAGCAAATTTTAAAAAAATTGAATAAGCAGAAAAATAATTAAATAAAACTAATTATTAGTCAAAATCTTAAGTGCGTGACTGAATTGACTCGTGTTTCATTTTTAAAGAAAGGAAAAACTAATTCTAATTTATAAAAATGTTAAGTTCCATAAAGCTGTCTATGAAATGTCTCGAAGAGCTATCTTTCGGTAAAAAGGCTAAAAATATGTAAATAGCACATAATAAAAGGATATCTTAAACGAAAGTAAAAGAAATCATATAAATAAAGAAGAAAAGAGAGAGTTGAACTCCAATATAATCTAGAAAATAGATTCATTTTAATTAAAATAGTTGAAAATAATTTTGTTTCTAAATTGAAACATAAATATATCGTATATGAGAATAGATAGTGATATAATAAAAACTATATAGAACAGTAAAAAATTATTATATACATTTATATTAAAATTGAAATTTTCTTATATGTTTAAATCTAACATAAAACATCAGTAAAAACATAGAAGACTTAAAGATAGTTTACATATTAAGAAATATATTTAATTTTCAGATACTCAAGAAGTTTACAAGAAATTATTTGACATTTAAAAATATTATTGATGTTTCGAATGAATAGGAAAATATGTATGTATATATATATATATATATATATATATATATATATATATATATATATATATATATATATATTCAGTACCTCCCTATAAAGATGCCCACCAGAGCAGATATTTTATCCCCTTAAATAGAGTGTCCTTTTACAAGTGATATTATTAAAAAAATATATTACATATATATATATATATATATATATATATATATATATGAGCAAACAATAAGTAAAATTTGATTATGACACCAGGTTACTTATGAAAGCATATCAACTGCTTGCCCATTACAATATAATGGAAAATTTCATTCTGCTCTTTAAAATATAAAATAGGTAAAATTTTTGATACCAATGACAAAATCCTTACTTTCACTTTTTCTTAAGCCTTTCGTATTTTGTAAGGAATCTCAAAATATCACTTTATATCTAATCAAGAGAGTATACTTATGAACGGAACTTAAATTTCTGTAGTAACACACACACACAAAAAAGAAATAGTTTTAAGCATCTCCGATCCCAAATTTTGGGCTCTCAAAAGATCAAAATCCCAACGGATAAACTCAGAAGATCAATTACCTATTGTTCCTATTGTTGGAGTCTTGAAAAGAAAAATCCCGAAAACCACTATACCCTTGGGAAAATAAGAAAAATACTGTATAAAAGGAGTAAAAATACCAAATATATATATAGGTAATTGGAGGCCACTCGGGGTTGCTTAAAAATACTTTTTTTTCTGTTAAACGTTATTGAATTTTGTTTCATTGTTTCTTATATCTGCTTCCGACCGTTTTTCTAACAACACAATGGAAAACATCTACAAAATTTTCTCAGTGAAAAAGTTTGTAATAAATGAAACTTAAACGATGATTCTGAAGTAGCAGAGGCAAGTTTTTCCTCTTTCGAAGAATAGGAAAGTCTCATTTGTTGTTCTCTCACATTAAATTACTACAGTAGTAGTAGTTTTGTAAATAAAGGGCTAATTTTTTTTCAGCTACATAAAAGATAAAAAAAATATCTTTCAATTTTGATAATTTTCAAGAAAAGCACAAGCGGATCACTAACTTATTAATGATCAAGGTAGATTTTAAAATATTTTTTACATATAAAATATTAAAATTCAGTAATTTTGTCTCTTTGTAAAGTTTGTTATTATTGTGCGTAATTTATTGATTTTATTAGACTATCTTGCTTTGTTTATGCATTAATATAGTCTCTACTTTTCTTCAAAAATAAACTTTTAAGTAAACATAAACAATATTTAATAAGTTGATAACTATTCCATTCTCTTATTTGAAATTCAATCGTAAAACAGAAAAATATATTTCGGAATTCTCTATTTACTATTTCAATAGTAGTGAACATACATCACTTTGAATTTTAATCCAAAATATATGCACATTTAATATAAATTATTAATACTAAGGAAAGTTTCCTTCTTTTACACCTAATTTTAAGCTCGTGAAAATGAAATGAAATGACAAAAAAATGAAATGACAAAGAAAATGAAAGAAATGAAAATACGTTAAATAACAAAGAAATGAAATGTCATTCAAAATTATTTTGTTGTATTAAAAAGACAGTTACAGTGGATTTCTTTCAAACATTGCTACTAGTATTTCTTAAATGCTAAGTAAAATTTTATACATATGTTTACGTATTGTACTCAAGAGTTTTCTCAAAAAATAACTTTAGTTGTGCATCCTCATATATTCTCTCAAAATCTATGAAGTTCTTTAAAGTAAGTTACTATGAATTTCCATACATTTATCTTTTCAAAGTTACTACTTTCTTTTTACAATTGTGGTATGTAGATTACACTGCGAACACATAATTCAATAAGTACTACAGTTAAAACTTTTAGTAGTCTCACATGTTTAAACTGGAGATTGTTCTCTCTTGCAAACTATTATCATCTGCTTTAGTTTAATCATTTATTAACTGTAAATCATCTGCGCTCGAATGTCATTGAATCTCATGCGGTCGTATACTAATGTAATTTATGTTGCTAAAGTTAGCATCAATCGTAAATATAAGAATATAAGAATTTCTTAGGACATTAAAGTTTTGTGCACAACTGAAATGGACTTGACTATCTTATTTATTTGATTACTTCCAGATGAATTATAAATGTAATAATATATAGGCATTGTTACGTGGTTGCTTATAATTAGAATTAAAGTAGCATGCCTTATATTTTGTATTTAAAGTTCTTCAATCAGGTTAAATTTTATTGTGATATGCATAAGTATGCATCTAATATTGCTATAGCAGATATTTAACTGTAGTAAATGCGAAGATATTTTGCATTTCCAGTTTGTAATACTTTTATTTTTCAAAAGTGGAAATGAAAATAATCCAATAAATTATTTTTGAATTTTTAAGGTCATACTGAAGAAAAGTCTTTCATATATTTTTTTATCATCATTACTCAAGATAAGCAAATGCTTTTTTGTAAATTTCATTTGTTGAAAATTTACATATCATAAATTAATAAACTTTTCCAAACATAAAAGTTTAAAAAAAGACCACAGTTTTGTAAATTTTAAAAATATTTTTGAAGAAAGTATTTTATTTATAACCTATACAAACTTTTGAATGGTTATTTTGTTCAGTTTGCTTCCATGTAAAAGTTCTCTTCAACCAAAATTAAAAGAGTATAAGTTCAAAGACTTCATTTACTTTAATTACAGGAAATACTATAAAAACAATGTTGACTTAACAAAAATAACCAGAATTTAACTTATTTTAATACGTAATCATATCTGTTATTACAAAGATAAGTCACACAAAATAAATCCAATATTAAGGACATCAGAATTGGGATTTATAAATAAGTAAGTTTGGTATTCATCATATACTTGGCTAATTAAAATTCAAAAATATTTTGCCTTTTCTATCATATTTAATGCAGCAAAATTTTCCTTCTTACCATTCCAAAACAAAAATAAAAGTGCTTGAGATGGAAAAAGAGATAAAAACAACCTACATGTTACATGATGAATCAATATACCGATAAATCTCCAACGCAACATTTTTCTTATTGTATAAAAGTTTTTGGACTAAATAAAAAATTGTTTTATTTGATTGAAGTTATATGCTTAGGAATATTTCATAAAGGGACAACATAAATGTTTTGTAGTTGTATATGAAATGTTTCTCTTAGACTGACACTATTATAAAGTTTCTAATTTATTATTGGGAATATAAGAAACCTATTTATGTTTGTAAGATGATAAAGCGGCTGTTCTAAAAATGAGATCTAGAAGAAATCAAATTAATTTTCTGCCTCAAGTACATTTTATGATGAACTCTAAGTGGAATTTCAGTTCTTGTTTCCTAAAAGATAGCAGATGTGTTGAAGTATAAAAAATTACTCGTGGGTAAATTTTTTCATAAAATACGAATAACCAATGTTTTAGTTCGGTTATAAGCTTTGATAACTACATAAATTGATACATTTCAAACGTTTTATTACTTTTTATGAAATGTTTTTCATATAGTGATCATGATCGTGTCAAAAGTTTCATTTTTTGGGGGAATACAATTACATATTAATATTTTAAAGATATCAAGAGGATTATTCATATAATTATGATCTAGATTATTAAATACAAGTTTATTTTCTTCTTCAAGTACGAATACATCTTATGATAAAACCTAATTTGAGGAATACAGATGTGATGGAATAAAGAATGTACCCCTGGAATATTACAGCCCTATGGAGGAAAACGAAATAATTAGAAGATATATTATATTAGTTCGCAAGCATCCCAGTTACGGTATATTTCCAAAAAACTTTGCAATTTTTATTTCGTTTGCCTCTGAGAATGTCAGAATGAAGACTTGTTAAGCTTTTTGTGCTCTACTATAATAAAAAAGGAATTCATCGTACATTGTTTTATATCATTTTGTAAAATACAGTATCTAGGCACGTGAAATGGACAACTTTGTATTCATGTATTCCATTATTCATCCTAAAGAGCTTTCGTGCATCTTATATAAACATTTGGCAATTTATATAATGTATTCTTCCTTAATTCTCATTTTAACAAAGAACAAAGGAAACAACTGGTATATTAGATTCAAGACACTTATGTTAGAATTTAATAAAAGGATCAGAAGATGATAAAACACTGCTACAGAAACAAAAGAAAACAGATTTATTTATATTTCGATAGATATAAAGAACATTACAATAGATAAGAAAATTGAATTACACTTTAGATTTGCTTTGAACTACATTTAACGAAATGTTTTAGAATGAATTCCATTTATGAATTCATTTAAAATTTTTGCTTTAATTATTTTGTAATTTTGCTTTATTTGCTCTTTAGACCATCATAAAAAATTCTGCAAACGCCTAGGGGTAATTTTTTGTGATAGACTTGAATGATGATGCAAATCCTTCCTAAGGAATTACACTAGGGTTCCTTCTCTGGAGCAACTCAATTTTTTTTAAAAAAATTACGACCAAAGAAATTCAGAGAAACAAGACATATTTTTAAGATATTCAAGTGTTTAAAATTGTCAAATTTTTAAGAATGTTTTTCTTGTTTCACAAAGTGATTTTCTCAGTTTCAGTTAACTGGATATTTCTTTCTTTTCGGTAGAAATATGAATTTTTAAAAAATTATGAAAAGTAGATCAAAGCTTTACGAAGAAAAAGACTTCAGCCAAAGTATTATCATCGATAATCTTGACCTGTACGTAGGAAGGCTCATATCCAGAGCTTTAATGGAAAAGCGTACATGAGAATGACATATTGCAAGTCCATTTGATAAAGGAATAATATCACGTTGTATCTACTAATAAACTGAGCCAACTAATTTCTTATATTAAAATCAGTAACGCTGCTCTCAAACAAATAATTGTGGCTAAACTAACAACCTATTGCATACAATAATTTATACCAATAAACTAATGATTGCTATTTATTTATTTTAAATGGAACAATAATATTCTTCTTAGATAATATTTAGAATACAAAAGAAATTATATCATTCGTAACTGTGTTTTTGCTACAATTACATTCTAAAAAGGTAGAACTATTCATTTTAGAGCTGATCCAGAAATTTTAGAAAAGCTGAAATTTCAGTGAAAATTAAATACTTTTATTAAGTAGTTTAGGATTTATCATCAAGTGTTTCTAATATCTAACAGTAGATGTAAATGACAGTTTAAACGAAAGAACCTTTCAAATGCCAAAAGTAACGCACTTGAAGCATGTCAAATGCCGCTATCCATTTATTCATAATTAGTTTTCCCAATGAACCTGAGAATAATATAAGGATTCTTAGAAAACATCTTAAAGATTCAAGCAGTGTGATTATAACATAAACATAGAAACATTTCTTAGTTAGACTTTCAGAATCCGTAGAAGTTAAGTCGTAAAACTATCGTTAAAAGTCAGAATTCTCACAATACAGGTAAAATATAGAAACATAGTTACTCTTTTTGAAAGCAATAAATATAAACAGATTTTATGATGGATAAAAATATTTTTTTTATTTTATAGTGCATCTGGTTATATGGGAAATAATAAATTTAATAGCTAAATTAAATTTCTGGAAAATTAACATTGCTATTCATTGAAAACATAAGAGTGTGCTATTCAATTTACTTCTAATATTCAATATTTATAAATATTATCCCTTTCGCTATCGGAGGGAGAAAAAAGAAATGCTTTTCTGGACCCGCTGCTTCTTACAGCGGAGTGTCACGCTGTGCCCAGATGATTTCAGATATTAAGTCTAATTCGCAAAAAAAATTCCTCTTAAATCAGCTATACATAAAATATCTTAGTTTTTACATATATTATTTAAAATGCATTAAATTTAATATATACGGAAGAAAAAAAGATTTAATCGAAAACTGTATGTTTTTTACATAAAATTATTACATAAAAATTATATCATTTAAGAAAATGCAAAATATATTTACATTTGATACATAAATTTCATAGTGTAATGATGTACCATTACATGGAATATAAAGATATAGAAAATGTGTGAGTGAATCTTATTTTGCAGTTTGGTATTTTTATAAAACAAAATTCTTCAATGCGTAGTCCAAAGTCACGTGTCTTACACACATATTTTGACGCTTCACGCAAGATTTTGATCAAAGGGCACATCTTCGTCCTTTTTTTTTCCTGTACTGGTTATGTACAGATATGGATTATTTTCGCTAACATCACAGTCAGATTCATTCATTAATTCGCAAATCTCAGTATCAGATAAATACTTTCTTTTCGTCATGACTATCGCTACAAATAAAAACCGAATAAAACGAACAGCTGAGAGAGTATCTGCTACCAAAAGCCCTAAACCCCATAAACATCCATACATTCTTAAAAAAATCAAATAAAACGTTTTCATCGAGCGTATCTGTATTGATACGTTGGTCTGAAGCAGGTATTTTCGGAGCGTACCTAATATGATACGCTGGGCACAGGAGAGCAAACGCGAGCATGTGATACGCTGGGAGTGAACGGGTTAATATACTTATTGAAATTGACGATTCAAAAGCATATTTTTCAAAACTACACGATGAATTTTTTTTAAGGAAAACAGGGATCTGGTACTCTAGATTCAAATTATAGCTGCAATGTAAATGCAGGATGAATGTGTAAAATCAGCTTAAATAATTTTAAAGTCCTAACTAATAAATTTTTTAAGTAATATTTAAACTAATTGTATTGCAGCAGACCATTTTCCATTTATTTATAAATACTTACTACTCGTATAAATGCTCATTTTTCTTTCAATTTATTTTATAAGGCATTTTATGAGAGCTGTTATTTTAAAAAGAAATCTGGAATAAATTAATTTTAGAAATACTTCAAATAAAACAAATTTAATTATAAATGCTTCAAAATATTTAAGCAATATATAGTGAGGATATAAGTTATATATATATATATATATATATATATATATATATATATATTACTTTCAAAGATAACCTGAGTAAATACATTTTAATTAAGTCCTAAGACATATATAGATTCAAACCATTTTATTAAATTCAATTTAGTAACGTAAAAATATTTTCTTTGCAGTAAAGCATTCGCATAAGTTTTACTTTACTGCTGTGAAACTCTCTCAGAAATCAAAATGTATTCATCGAAAGAGAAGAACACGATAAAATTAAGTCATATTTCTTTATTCAAGTTTATTTTTAGAAAAGGAACACTCAAAATTGTACAGTATTATTGATTGAATTAGTTTACGTCTGCGTGACATCATAAATAGAAAATATTAATATTTGAGAGCTCAGCTTTTTTCGTCTTTCATCTGTTCTGCGTTATAGAATTCTCTTAACTCTCAATTGAATTTTTGAAGCACTTAAGAAATTTGATTTGTATTATAAGGATTTCTAAAAATTTTACAGTGAAAGTAAATTAAATAAATTTAATTTAAAAAGTAGAATATAAAAGCAATTTGTTTTTATTTCATTTGTCTGAAATAGATTTTGATATTCGATTTACGTGAGAAAGTTCTTCAAAAGTGAAAAGGATAATATATTCAAAATGCATTAAAGAGTACAAAATAATGTAGAAGATAAATATCTCTTTCTTTAAAAACGGTTTAGTACCTAAAATAAGAACAACAATATTAATAATCCAAATCCCTTGAAAAATTTAAACTTTTATACTACAGTTTTATTAAAATTCGATTTCGTTTTATGATCAGTTTTGATAGCGAGGGGTTAGTGCTGTTTAATTTAAAATATTTACTAGTTTTTTTTTAAAAAAAATTAAATGGCTAGAGTACTGAGAAGAAAGATTGAAAATAAATATTGATTTTAAAATTGAAGAAATGCGTTAAATCATCTGCATTCATGAAAAATTATATATTAAGGGTTCACGCAATCATTTTGTGTTAAGTGAGAATATATATATATATATATATATATATATATACTACTCAAAATATTAGGGGAGCACATGGATTTAACGAAACTGGGCAAATATTTCTTCTGATAACTGAAGTAAAACAAAACATCCATAGTCTAAAGTGTAGAAGAAAATTGAAGAAGAAAACTTGATATACAAATCAATGTTTATGACGTAAAAAGCCAGAAAAAAGTATAAGAACAGAAATCATGATTTTGTAGAATCTACTGATTTTGTTTTCTCGGTGGGGAATTCAACCTCACAGATGTTGTTTTACGAAATGGTGATTAGAAGATGGGATCTAACGGAATTCATGATTTGGCATATTATCGGGAGACTGGAATCCGGGAAAATACAAAGGACTGTAGAGGATGCTATTGGAGTGGAAAGAAGTGTAATTGTAAGACTTTGGAATCGATTCCAAGAAACAGAGCATGTTCAACGTCGGGTAGTACAAAGTCATCCACGTGATGATGACCGATATAATTTGTTAACAAGTAGTCGAGGAAAAACAGCCAATGCGATGCAAATTCAAAAACTGGACGAAGGATCTCAAGCCAAACAATTCAAAATAGGCTTCATGTGGGTACTCTGTATGCACGTAGGCAATGGTGTGGAATCTGCTTACAGCTGGATACCGTGAGGTCCGAAGTATGTAGGATGCGGAACATCGTAATTGGATGCAAAGTGATTGGAGTAGAATGCTGCTTTCGGAAGAGTCCTGATTAAGTTTAGTGTGACCGACGGCTTCTTATTACATCATTCATTATACATCATTATCATGCTCAATATATCAGTTTGTGATGTACTTTGAAAAAACCTGTGATGAAACGGGGTATTAAGCATCAGAAACAAGGAACAGCCATCGTGGAAGATAGACTTCACCGTATAAAATGAACATAATATTGCAATACGCCCAAATAAGCTTAGGCTTTTAATCGATCCTTCAGAACAACCATTAATTCTAAAAATGCCAAAGAACAGCACCCCACACCATCAAAGATCTACCTCCATGCCTTAGTTGACATACAGCTGAAGATATGGAATATTTATGAGGAACGTCGCCATAAATAAACTCTCCTTGAAGTGGTAAAAAATATTAAAAGACTATTTACAAACAAAATTATCTTTCTGGTAATGAAGGTTTCAATTTTGATTCCCTCTGCACCATTGCATGCATTTTTTACCATGGTTGTCAGGGACGAGGGTTTTGCTTTCCATGACACTGCTATAAAAACTTAATTATGAATCTTGTACAAAACTAAGTAATTTGCATGGAATAAAATTTTTTCGACGAATGTTAAATGCTATTATATATTATTTTTATTGAGCTTCTAATTTACGCTTTTGCGATAAATTCTATCAGTTATTAGCTGATACTAGCTAGATACTTTCTATTTCTGTTCATAGTTTCCAATTTTTAGAAGTGACAGATGGATGTTTTTGATACCTTACCATCGTTTTAGACACAAAACTTTTTTTCGCATCTACATGTTTCGTGGTTTTATTCATTGAAACCTATATTAACGAACATTAATAACCTAGCTTATCTGCAAATCATCGCGATCTGGCATTTTAAAATAATATTACGCATCGGGATCTTATTTGTTATTGTACCACTTATAGTAGATAGTTTATTTCCTTATCAATTCATATACATATTAATCAGTGACACATACATCACACTTTTTGTTCTTCGTTAGTAACGGTTTTCATTTTTGTTTACCATCTATATATGTATATATTTATATATATGTGTGTGTGTGCGCGCGTGTGTGTGTCAACTACAGCAACATAAATTACAAATAAATTAGGAAGTTATTACAAAAAAATTATATCAATATGTGAAAATTCCCATCAGAGACAATAAGGCATAATACAGAAACCACACCATAAAGAAAATTTTAAACAGGAAGTGAATGATTCAAATTTTACTATAAAGAAAAATTAAGTAAAACTTAAAAGTAATTAAATTAAATGAAAAATATATAGACAAATACCTGAAATATCAAAAAAGATGTAATTGAAAAACTGTAAAATACCAAAAATTTAAAGAGGAACAAAAAATTAGAAAATATTTTATTTAAAGTTGTAACAAACTAAATACACTAAGTTTGGATTACTCTAGGTCAAACTATACCCATTTACAAAAAATAATTAAAACACTTATTTTAATTACAAAAAAACCTTTGAGAAGGAATTTACAACCCAATCTGGACAATTAAAAACAGCTAAGAAAAAGACAATACAAGCCCAAATAATTCCTTAAAATAATAAATGTGTCATTGAAAAACCTTGCATTAATCAAGTATGCAATTTACTTATTTAATTATTATAGGTACAGTTCAGTGAGTCAATTCTTCTAGGTATATATACATAAATATATATATATATATATATATATATATATATATATATATATATATAAAGAGAGGGGGGAGAGAGATATGTAATTATATATATATATATATATATATATATTCTGAAAATACCTGAAACAATCTAAGTTATCAAATGACTAACTTATATAATTAATTGTGCCATATACACCTTCTCTAAACCTGGACCTTTCCTCGCCATTTTGTTTTTTAATTTAGTTCTTCAAATAATACAATATCTATAATAAAACTTAAGAAGTGCAAAAAATAAATACAATATACAAAACTTCAGTTACATTCATTTACAAAAAAAAAGAATTTGATATATAAAATATAGTACATATAAAAGGCAAAAAAAACATTGGTATAAAATACATCATAAAGTTACGAATTAGGATTATGTATACATAGAAAAACAAAATAATATTGTACAAGACGATATTGAAATGGAAAAATACTTTGGTTTATTTGTCAGAATCATATTCAATTTTAGATTCTTCGATTGAGCAAGTTTTGCACATCATAACAGCAAAAATAAGCAAAAATATTCATTACATTTTGTACAGAAATTTTGAGTCCTGCTTTTCTTAGTTGCATATTGTGCTTAACACCGTTGTAGCTTATTTCACTAAATACATTTTTTGCGAGATTTTCAAGTCTTAGGGATTATTTAAATCTATGTATTGTTTTAAACTCATGCTTATTTGAAAGACTACGATCTGGCAAATCGTTGTAGGGCATATGCATCTGACGGATACAGAGCTTCGAATAAGGTACTAACGTGGGAGCCTCTACAACAGAAAAAGAAGAATTATTACATTCCTGAGTGGAGCGTAATCCAAAGAGAAGAGTACTGTGAAAGTCAAGGTCATCGTAATCCAGTTTCCTGGAAAAAAACAAACATTTTTAAGGTTGGTATCTGAGAGACCATGCACGCCCAATGGAGTGTTAATCCAACAAACAAATTAACAAACATCTGTTCAATATATTTACCATTATTTGATTTCTGAATCATCATGCGAGGACTAACACACATTCGGGTAACTTAATATTTGGATCATTGATTAAATGTAAACATTCAAATCTAATTTTTCTTTCATTACTGAAAAGTTCTATTTAGTTGAAAATTTTCTCACACCCCGATATTATTTCATTAAAGGATTTTATATTTATCATTCATAAACTTATTTAAATTAATCTAAACTTAGTTACTTTTAGAGATAAATTTCCATTTCAACACTTGTAAAACATTAATTCTATTCCTTTATTCGTAATTAAAAATCTTAATTTTATACCGAAACAGTAAAATGTTAAATAAATGGTAACCTATGATAAATTGAAATGATTTGATACTCTTAGAATGAAACTCATTTTCCTGTTTTTTAAATAAATGAATTTATAAACTTCCCGATTTTATAATTATTTCCTTAAAATTAATTAAAGTTGGGAATGTGCATGCTTAAAAATGTTCTGAAGAAAAATCCCCTTCTATCCTATCAAACGGAAATATACTAACAGTAAAATTTAGAAGACGTAAGGTACAAGTAGTTCTTTTAATAGTAATTAGGCAAGAAATAAAAACATTCTTTCGGCATTTTTAAGGCGATTTTAAAGTTATGCTTCGATTCAGCTTAAAGGACAAGTAAATAATTAAATTTATACTTTGAACCAAAACCTATAAAATAATCATTATTAAATTTTGATTCTAAAAGTTCTGAATAAAAGTGGAAATAATAGATGTATTTTTTTGTAAAGAATAATTTATTTTATCTACATATTCATTCCTGGCAAAATAATAGTAAAACTATTTTCAATATTCAGAAGAAGCTCCATATTCTCTCTAATATTTAATCGGAGGTTACGAATATACTTGTTTTCCTCTCGAAAGTAATTGTTAATTATTTTTAATGTTCCAATCTACCTTTGACTACTATAACACTTTATATAAATATGAATAGCTATTCATCTACATGAAAGTTATTGGAATATTGAAAATTAGCTCTATACATGCAAATAAAAAATTACATTCTTGATTTAATACTTCAATTTACTTTCTTATTTCTTTTAGTAAAAGAAACCCGATAAAAATTTTAAATACAAAGGAATTTCAGATTTTATAAATAATATAAAAGAATTTAGAAAATTTTATTCACATTTTATTGATTGTAAAATCAGCAATCAACTTGAATATACTGGAATAACTGTGATAAATAGTCATATTTTGTTGAATTATTTCTTAAACTACACTTTGAAATATTGCAGGCCTGAGAGGTTTACTTGCGTGAATTATTGCAACCAATTTTACGGTAATGGTCAAAAAATGGGCAAGGTCTCTTGGATTCTAGAAAATACTCTATTTCAGCCTGAAGTAGTGAATTACTTATGAAAATTCCTAAATGTTTGAAACTAGAAAATGTACAGTTATTTAACTTTGAAGTAAGGAAAATTAAACTTTGTTTCGAAACATTGCACTAGCTGCGTGTCAAATATATTTTTTCTAACATAAAGATTTCCAGTTGTAAAAATTTTATTTTGCAGTCTTTTAAAGCACGAATAGTATAGGTTAGTTCTAGAAACACATGCATTATTTTAGAAACTATTACAAATGTAAACACATATTTTACATTGTAGAAAAATATAAAAAAAAACAAACCAAATGACTGTAGAATTTACTTTTAATATTCTATTATTGAGCTTTTGGTTATTCTGATTTTTTGTGTGAATTGAAATCTGATTCAATTGCATAGAAAGTAAAATCTTCATTTTTCTTGTATCGAAATAATTTCGCAAGAAAGTATAAACTTAACATGGCATAAACTTACGATTGGAACTAATTTAGTGTTATCTGAAAGGTAAAAGTATTGTACAGAGGGAAAATATCTAAATGATAAAAAAAAAGAGTTGAAGAAGTTATGCTTCACAAATAATATGACTTCTTGAGCTGTAGGTTGATGCTAAATTAAAGGATTATGGATTCATGATTGGAACTCTAAATTGTCATGTTAATCGCAAATAATAATTAAGTAGAAATGTAGATATAGCTGATGATATTGTTATAAATTGATATTCTCTTGCTATTAAAGGACATACAGTCAATATTTTCCTGATAAATGCAGAATTTACTTTTAATATTTTATCAAACCGAATTATGATTCAATTGCATAGAAATTAAAATTTTCATTTTTTAATCAACGTAATTGTTCAAGAAAATAATAACATAGTGTAAACTCATGATTAGAAATAATTTGATTCTACCTGGAGGGTAAAATCATCGTACAGAAAGGAAATATTTAGATGGTAATAAAAATAACAGTAGTAGTTATGCTTAACAAATACCATGACTTCTTGAGCTGTAGGTAGATGCTAAATTATAAGATAACGAACTCATAATTGAAACTCTAAATTCTTATGTTAATCATAAATAATAATTAGGTAGAAATGTAGATATAACCTATGATTATGTTATAAATCGATATTCTCTTGCAATAAAAGAACATACAGTCAACATCTATGTAATAAATGTTAGACGTCTTTGAATTTGAAGAAAATACTGATAATAATTTTAAGCAATTATATACGTATAAGTTTCTTAATGCCGGGCTTAAGGCTTATTTTGGATTTAAATGTCAGAATTTTGTAAAAAATTATTTTAGCGTACATTTATGGTTTAAAAAAAAAAGAAAAAGAAAATGAACACTTTAAAACATGACCCGCCAAGTAGAGGGGCTAGTTCTTGTGTTAAACTTGTCAAGGCGTTGTGTTGGGGAAATTAGGAAAGTTGGGTGTCAGCTCAAGTGTCGACCTCGTCACTTGACTGAAGCTTAAAATTACGATGTATGTCGCTAGTAGGCCACGTGTTGCTTTTCAGTGTGACGTTAATTAACAATCACATTCACAAATGACTGTGAAATATAAATAACCAAAGTTATATATTTTTTAATTCGATACTTCTGCATTGGAAATTTATCAGGTATTTTAAGTAAATTTGTTGTACAGCATCGTACACTAAATGTATTTAATTCAAAAAATCAACACTGAGAGAATAAATTTTATTAATTCTAAAGATATTTTTAATAGTAATAGTTAAAATATCTAACGATAAAAAACCTTTCACAAATAAAATAATTACTTAATATAATATAAAATTTAATTAACTTTGATATAAAATTACCTTTATTAGTATCCTTACTTTATTAAATGTCTAAAATCCTGTCTGTGAAAACGTTATAAAATTAAAATATATGATTTTACTATACGATCGTATTATTTAACATTAAATACCTTTAATAAAAAATGTCTTTTCAGAATTCAATTGTTATTCACTTCTTTTCATAAGAAATACATATCTAATGAAAAATTATATTTTGAGAGAGGATTCTATTTTTCTCATAAGGGAAAAATAATATATCGGAGAGGAAGCAGTTTGATATGCTTTTCTCTTAATATGTTACTGATTACATTCTTTGTTTCCTTTTATTCCAATGAGAAATATTAGATGCTTCGGACAGAAGCAATTTGGAATACGTGCATTTGAAGAATGAATTTTTTTTTTGCTCTAAATAACATATGATATCAGCTTTCGAGGTACAGAGGGATAAAACTATTGTCTTCATTTATTCTAAGGGAAGAATAATACAAATATTCATTAGAAGGAACAGAGGATTCAAAGAAAGGATCTAATTATTTGTGTCATATATAATGAAAGAAAAAAATTATATTCATGCTTCTGTAAATATTATATCAATAACTAATGATGATTAGACTTATACGAAATAAAATCTGACGAGAGCATTTTAAACAAAAAAATCAAATTATTTGATACATGCAATAGGAAAAATACTTTATTTGTTGGGCTAATATGCGAAGTATAAGATATGAAACTAACGGAAATTTGTTTGAACATTGGAGGAAAAAGTAATAGTTCTTGACAGCAACAAATATTAGGGAATAATGAGAACAAATATTTAAGGGCTCTTAGTAGGGAGAGAGGGTAGAGGGTAAAATATTCAATTTTGACATTCTGACTACAAAAACACATTTTCCAAGAAGTGATATCAGTTAACATAAGAAGATACGTCCTGTTATCCATCCAGAACATTTCGAGTCCGTCTTAAAAATTTCAAGTATTTGAATTTCAATAATTTAATTAGATTCACTCGGGTGAAATGGTGATATAATAATCTTTTAATCTCAATTGCGTGTCATAAAAACAAACTTATGTAGATTTAAAAACATGTAGATCAATTTTTACAATATCTTGCTGAGATTCTTATCAACTTTTTTTCCACATGAACGAATAGTATTAAATAATTATTCGGTAGCTGAAAAATCAGCAATTGCTTATTATCCCTTCTTTTCATACATTATCTTTTTAATTTCCCAAAAAATGTTTCTCTTTGCATTAAACGTTTCACAGAATCGAGAAAGTATATTTTGCATATTTCCCTTGATTTCTCACCCTTTTCTTTTAAGAAACTACTCAAATAACTCTATTAATTAAAGAAAGTAAATTTCAAGTATTGGAATACTTCCAAAATTATAAACTGTATTTAAGAATAAATATTACAATTCTACAATTTTTAGCGAAATGAAAAATCTTCTCGTAAGAAAATATAATTAAATTACTTTCTTTGAATGGAATTAATTTTCAATATTATATCTGTGAAAAACTTCCTTTAGAAGCAAATGTAATTATCCTTCTTTACATAAATCTAATATTTACACATTCCTTAAAAATGATATTCAATTTATAACAGTGTATTCTTTGATTTGGTTATGACTCTTTAAATTTTAAATAAATAACAAATCTTTTAATCAAATTAACCTAAGACAATGAAGCGTAGAAAATAATCTAGAACCTTGTAGCATTTGTTAAGCGCGCCATTTGATAAATAGCAGACCAAATTAATTAGAAACTTCCAATGAGAATGAGCTCATTTCCTTCGCAATTCAATTGCTAAGCGTCCAGTAAAGATAATTACCATTTTCCGCATGAAAGAAGATCGAGATTTTATACTCGTATCCCTCCTCTCTATAGTTAATGATCCGTTTATTCTACGTACATCAAGCATTGTCACTTTGGTTTTCTACTTACCTATAATTAGTTGGCTATAGTACTAAAATTATATATATAATGTATACATTATTGATCTAAATAAATTTAAAATTAAGTATCAACGGTTATGTTAATGCAGTTTTAAAAAAGGATTGTGTGTACTTGTTATTTGATAAGTTTTCTTGACGAATCAAATATTTATAAATATAATAATGATAATTAAACAATAAAATAATTCCAAATTTTAATTTTAAGATTTAATTAAAGCATTTGTTTATTCAATTAAGAATTAAATCATGATAAAAAATGTTTAAATATTCTTTCATTTAAATACATGATAAGACTATTTGATAAGAGAAAGTTAAAAAAAAAGTTTCTCTTTTTATAAGGAAAATGTTTGCCGCTTACATTTTTGTTTATAAATGAATAACTACTGATTACCATTAGTTCATTTTTATTACAAAAAATTAATTTATAAATGTTTGCATTTGTTTTTGTTTCTTATTTAATAGTACCACGCAAAATGAATTAATACTTTTTTTGCAAACAAAATTGCTTAAATAAAATTCTTATGATGTGCAACAAAATGTTCATCTGAAGTTCGTATTTTAAAAAAAAAGAAGTTGGAAATTATTTAAATATTTTTAATGAATAATATCATTCAAGAAAATGAATAATTTCATTTAAGAAAAGCACATCTTTCAATATGATTTTCGTGTTGAAATAATCTAAGTTTAAAAATCTAAGAGTTGTTTAGAATTTCTGCACATGGCATATGCATAAAATAAATGAATTTTCAATGATATATGTGTGTATGTATTTAAATGACAATTCTTAGCACATTTCATATATCTAAAACACTTTTCTATTAACTAGTAAACTAGTTAATTTAATTCTTAACTTCAATTCATTGGTTTCTTAAAGTCTCATTGTTCAATCTGACGATCATGCATCACTAAAACTTTGAAAAGCTTCAGCACAGATAATGTGAAAAATCAATGCAGTCATGAAACTCTTCAGACTTACTCTCTAGCTTCATAAAAATTTCCTCAAGTACTTCATTGTTTTAGTAAATTATGGTTGTAACTCGAATGAAAAAAGTTGTGAATGCGTTCGCTTAAACATATTAATATCAAGAAATTCATTTTACCATTATTATTAAGTCGGCATTTCAATCCTTCTCTGTCATATTTTATGTGGATGCCGAACAGCATTTAAATCAAACGTAAATTAAAGTTCAATGTACTTATTTTACCATAATTATTATAGAAACAGTGAACTGACTTTAGATTTAGTTAATTCTGTGTTCACTTTTTAAATAATACCAAAATTTAATTCTTAAACATATATAATACAGTAAAGTGTTCTAGCAGATTTTGAGTAAAGATGGATTTTTAAGGTGTGTGCCAACCTAAAAATCACAGTTTTCGTGAAGTTTTTCAGAATTTTCCTTATTTATTACATTTCGGAAAAACCCACATATTTATGATCTTAGAAACGGTTTGAATTATTTGTTTCTAGGGTAGTTAGGAACAAAGTTATAGCCCAGATTTTAAACCGGAAGTTCAATTTAAAGCGACCGGAATTGGAATTTTTTAAGACCTAAACTAAGCCACAAAAATGTAAACAATGCATTTTAAAAATCAGTTTTTTTACATTTAAGCGATATGAATATAAAATATATTTTTTAAAAACGGAATTTAGTTTTACTTATTTATTTATCATAGTTGTAGGTGCATCTGGAAACTATTTCTTCACTTAATTTTGATTTATAGATTTGCATTTGCTAGAAAACAACCACTTTAATTTTTTTTCTTACGAAAAAATTCATTTCTTATAATGTATTTCATATAGTCAAATGAAATTTTAACACAATTTTCAGTACATATATAGTTATGTTGTAAATCTCAAACATAGCTTTTAAGTATATAACTATTTATTTTTGATCTATTTTTACTTAAAAAAGCGATATATTTTCTTGTAAAATAATGTTCTGTTTATAAGTTTTGGTATAACCTAGTAAGTTATAAAGATAACGGCATTTTTCTGCTTCACAATACAAACACACACACACATAATATATATATATATATATATATATATATATATATATATATATATGCATACTAAATATAATGTTGAAAAAAAATTGAAATATATTAATTATAATTTGTCTAATGAACTTTAGCGTAAATGTCAATTTTTACTAAATTTTATACAAATATGTCCAACATTGGAAAAATAAAAACAGTTCATGAAAATGGTTTTTGAACTTTCCCTTTTATAGATCATTGTAACTAAAAACACATGTTTTTTACAAAAATTTCATTTTATTTTTCAAAAAAAGTGCTCTGAACTTAGGCACATATCTTAATACATATAATTAATGTCCGAATCCATGATGTATTTCTCTATTTTTTTTACATTTGCTTTAGCTATTATTGGAAATGCAATATTTTTTTCTATAAGCTATAAAAGAATTTAACCTAATTTACACATGATAAAAACGTGATTTGCTTACAAACATTTGGACTGAAGATAGCAATAATTTTTTCAACGCTTTTACTTTCATCGTATTTCCTAATTCTCATACAAAAAAAGTTGTTTTTTATTAAACGCCTACAGAATACACGTATGAGCAGATCATGCATTTGTTACAACGAGGAATTCATTTTGCGGTGCAGGATTGCGAATACCATATTTCTTTTGATACAACATAAGCAATGCTCTCTTAAGCAGATTTAAATATAGTGAGATAATATAGTGAGTTATAGTAAAAAATATATAATATAGTAAATAATAGTTAGTATAGTAAATAGTGATAATATAGTAAAAAATATTGAGATAATATATATATATATAGCTTAATTTCGGATTTTTTTAGTTCTATATATTTGCGATTCATCATCAATGTCTAATAAAAGGTAGCTTTTAAAGAATTTCAGATTTGAAGAATTACTTAAGTTTTCTCAGAAACTCAATACAATTCTTTTTTTCATTATTATATAAAGTGCAAAAGCGAATACAACGGTTATCTTTTCATGATGAAGTTTCGAATTAACTTCTTAGTATTATTTCAAAAGTGTATCAAATATAAATTGTTAAAAATTTGAAAACTAAACTTCATGACGTTTCTAAGCATTATAAGAGAATTCATGAATATTGAACATTATTATATTTTCCTCTTTAGAAAAAGGTTTTTTTAAACAAATTACACCATGTCAAAAGCATTGACTGAGTGTTACTTTTTCCCTCTAAATTTAATGAAAATTCCCCATTAATTTTTTCAAAATTATTTTTAAGGCTTTTATGAACGATTAAATGTTACTCAATATGAATAGCAGGAATGAAAAATATCACAATTCAAGTGTTTAACAACAATTTATACCTATCACTCTTTAATTTAAAAGAAATGATTAAAATGAGATAAAGAAACTGTTTCATCATTGTTCATCCTTAATTTGTAAGAGTGACAGATATATTTGCATACGAATATGCAATTAACAATTTTTACCCAAATAAATTCAACGATAACTCTTTTAGTCTCAGAAATCCTCAGCTTAGAATTGTTTTAATTTAAAAGCTGCATGCAGCATAGATCACTAACTGTAATATAAGACATGAAATAAATTTAATACGGTATTGAAAAAAGACATTTTTCTTTTTATAGAAACCGAAAAAAAACTTTTCTACTATGTAATGCTTATCTTGAGAGGGAAAAATTCTTTAAAGAAAAGAAGAAAAAAATGATCGAATCGTACATTTTGTGATAAGTTTTTATAAGAAACTAAATCGAAAATTTCTTCCGATACAAAACTTCGATTTTCGCAGATTTAAAAAATATTTTCTGTAGTCTCCATGAAAAATTGAAAAGTATTTTATGGACCATGCTCTGAGGTATACAAACACTTCTTATACATCCAAAATGTACCATTCACTCAATCTTATGCACTAAATGCAATTTTTTTTATTTTTTACGAATCATTTTTTGTATTTAAAAAGTGAGACTCAAAAATATGAGCAGTTTTTTTCGAAACATGTTAAATAAGTGGAGAAAAGAGAAAATTTTTTCCTTTACTTCCACTGACAATGTTTTGGAACAGTTTTGTTTAAGATTTTTTATTTATATAAAATAATATTTCTTAAAAACATTATTCCCTAAACTTTAAAGAAAACACTTTTTTTATTTTTTAAGCCTACATATTTCTCAACATTTATTTGCGATAAGCTAATGGAAGAAGATTTGGTTGAATACAGAGTTAAAAATAGCAAGAAAATACAAATACCTAAAGGTTAAATATTAAATCATAAATAAATACAAAAGATGGCATGAAAAACAATAAAAACAAGAATAAAGAAAATTAAATGTAATATTTATAAATTCTGAATCTGACTTTTGTCATATTAACTTGTTAAACATGATTCACAGTCCCTACAATTCCAATAAAAATGATATAAATCAAATAGGAAATATCCATAAGTTCAAGAAAACAAATTGCAAGAAAATCCACATTGCTGTAGAAGAAAACAAGTAAAAAATATATAGAGACAAAGAGCTAAAACTTGTCTTTAGCCAATGAAAATATAAAAAGAATAATTCAAAAATTAATCAAACAGATTAAAAAAAATTTAAAAATCTAACATAAGACAATATGCATATCAACACCAGAAGACAAATCAAACACATACAAAACAAGATTTTCCTACTCATGCTACTATCAGAAATGTAGCAATTACCTTTATCAGAGAGAAAAAGTGCTAATTTAGAAGAATTTTAGAGATATTTAAACTAAGCAAAGAAAATTAATAAAGTAATAAAAAAAATAATAATAAAATGAAAAGTCATAATAATAACCAAACTTCATAATTATTATATTTTACATTACCCTTAGTAAAATTCAAAGGAAATTCTGCACGCAAACAAATTTGTTACAATTTATCCAGATTAATCAAAATATCTTGTATTTTGATTAGTCCTATAATATTATGCAAGACTTGATTGGACATTATGTTCCTAAAAATATTGAGACTTAATGAACTTTCAAATAAAGGAGCTTTATGAATCCCGAAAGGCAAAAGATCCCTTTTAACATTTTTAATAATAATGAACATTTTACTATATATTTTTTAAAAAAACGTCTAGTTATTCCGCTTTATTTACTTTAATGTTAGTTTGGAATAAATTTATATACTCAGGAAAAAATAAGAAAGATTTAGCTTCATTATTATTAATAATTTGAAAAAATAGCATCATCAATATATCTAAACATTCTAAAACTTTTATAATCAAAAATAGTATTTTAATAAAAATGTAAATAAATATTGCCTGAACAGTATTAGCAGGCCCACTTTGTGGTATACTTAATCATACTATAAAAAATTACTTAATTTTCATTATTAAAATATATAACACTTTCCTTTAAGGGAAACAGAAGTAAGTAAATTTTTCATAAGCAATAACTTTTTATTAAAATTAAATATATTATAAATATATTTTAAAACTTTAAGATCTTCAATACTATACGTATAAATAATATAAATTTGTTTATTATTAATATATTTAATAATATCAGAGCTATTTTTAGTAATGGAATTATTCTTAATCTTATCTATAACATTTCGTAATATTGTAAATATTCTAAACGAAACAGAGGATTTTACTTTCCTAGTTTCCTGCTTGTTAAAGGAGCTATTTTTATTTGTCCTATAGAAATGAAGGTGAGTGATTCAGAGTTCAAAAGCAAAATTTGCAGCGCCATAAAATTTTTCTATCGTTTGGGCAAAACAGCTCAAGAAACAGTTAATTAAGGAAGCTTACGAAGAAGAGAAGAAGAAGAAGAAGAGAGAGATATGTTTTGGTGAGTCTACAAGTTTTAGATGGCAAGGTGATTTCAAAAACGGACGTTTGTCAGCAAAATGGGCTACTAAGACTGGCCTACTAAAAAGTGTGGTGAATGATCGAAACGTAAGCATTATGTGAGAAATCTTGCAAGAAAATCGGTAAAAGTCATGTGAGGAGATAGTGCTATCAACTAACATTTCGAAAACGTTGATGTGGCTTCGGACTCGTGGCCGATGGCTTACATTGGGTCATGCGTTCTGGCCTTGATGATACAATAATTACCGAGTAGCCAGGGCTGATGCACGTTAAATCTGTCGAGGACCAAAGTCCTCACATTAGCGTGATGGGGAAGTTAGGGGAGGGGATACCAGCTCAGGTGCCGTCCTCATTACTAGACCGAGACTCAATCTAACGATGTCCATCACCAATAGTCTTCATGTCGTTCTCAGGGTGTAGTTAATAAAGTCAATCGAATTGAAGAACTCTAATATTTCGCAATCTACGCAATAATTTACAACTTCTCAATGCTTGTTCCAAATGGGTCCTTCATCCCTTAACTGAAGAAAAAAAGGAAAACAAGCATTCACCAATGTTGTGAGGGGAAACAGATGCTTCAGAATGATCAAAATCTTCCAAAGACTGTAACAATAAGTGATAAGAATTGGGTTCATCATTTTGTTCCTCTTACCAAGTCCGCTTCAAATGCGCGGAAACACAGATATTCTCCAAAAAAAAATCTGACTAACGAAATCTGCCGCAAAGGTCATGATTATTATCCTTGCTCATAAATATTTAATCTCTCAACATGCTGTGGCTCCCAAAACTACTGGGAATGGATAATATTATGTTTCAGTGTTGAAAACTTTGCGACATCACATATCGAGATAGCTTCATGAAATGGTAGGGAATCATGCATTACATCACGATAATGCTCCCCCCGGATGTGTCATAACTTCTGTTAGTTCTGCTCAACAAATTTCCATGCCAAGCCAATGGTAGGACTTACAGCTTCGATAGATTTAACGTGCCTCAGCCCTATTACACTGTCCTGTCTCTGATGGCATCAAGACTTCAACTCATGATTTGATGGAAACAACGCCGGCAACGAATTCGCGATAAGAACCACTTGGCTCACTCTTACCAAAGCACCTAAGATGACGGAGAGGATTCATGATTTGTTATTCGCTCTCTAAGCTTCAACATTATTTCAAACGATTTGATGTTTAATCCATCATATATTTCATAAAATTAAAGGTACTAATAGAAAATGCTATATTTGTTTTAATATGTTAATATTACTAATTAAAATATTGAAAAACAATGACAAAGTATATCAATATATCAAAATAAATTCATCAGCAACCCTACTCACATTCATTAACTTAATGTTCATTGAGAAGTGATTCTGAGGCAAATTTTAAATATATTTGATCAAGGTGATTGGAAATATTAACACATGAAATTATTTACTATCTGTTACTCACTTCAACATTTAATGAAAAGATTAAATATACCTATATTCTCAGCTAAAGTTTTAATACCCCATGATCTATGTATTGGCGGTGTCATTATTAGATTACTCCCTTCTGGTAATTACAATTGCGTTTTTCATTTAAAAACTTTTTCTAACAGTTAAAGTTGTATCAAATGAGATTTAAATGAGAGGAACCAATAAGTTAATTGAGAAAGCAGCAGCGCAGTTGTTATCTTTACCTAAAAGAAGCAAATTTTCCTCAAATCATTGAGTCTGATTGATTTAGGATACATCAACAGAAATTAGGTTGAATACTTCCCTTTCATCAATAGAATAGGAAAACAATTGCATTAAATTAGGAAACAATTGCGCACAATGAAATGTGATTCATGTAGGTTAGATTAAACTTATGAAGTATAATGAATATATTTGATCAGATTCTTATATAAGTGGAGAAAAAAATAATAATTAGTGTTGGAAACTAATTAGATGGTGATAGTGAACCAAAGTGAGACGTCCTAACCAGCTATCAGAGAGATCTTTGAAGAAATAACAAAAGGGTTGAGAAGCAGAACTCTTAATTCTAAATATTCTACTAACTCGAAACAAAGTGAATCGGTTTGTGTTAATTTTTAATTTAATATTCCAAACTATAATTCAAGTGCATTTAGGTCAATTAGTCATAGATAGGTAAGATAAACACATCAACTCTAAATATGCGTAATTTGATTAAAAATAAATTTATCTGGTTTATCTAAGTGTGAATTTCCATTCATTTTCTTCTTATTATTATTGACTCTTATAAGTAAAAATAGTAATTTTAAGGGAAAATAATAAATAGAGGGCTTTGCAAATTTATTGTATTTTAATAAAATAAAATCTTTATCTAAGATCAGTAGAAAAGATATTGAATATTAAATTATTCAGAAAAATATACACATTTGTGCGAATTTTTTTATGCTCGAAAAATATTAACACGCCAATATTTATTACGCACAATTTTGAATTTAAAGTGATCATAATTTGTGAAGATAAATCAAGGAAATTGTATTTTTTACTTTTTCAGTATTTCTCAAAGTTTTACTACCTTAATGCAGTCCTAATTTACCCTAATACTGATCAACATCTTATCCTCCCCATAAGTCTTACAATTTTTGACAAGCATGAGACTGAACATGCCATGCAATGAAGCTTTTTCAATTATTGACAAAAAGTAAAAATATCTTTATGAAAGAACCTGTGAACAATTAAATATAATAACTATATGTTACCAAGTAAAATATCAATTGAAAAGAATTTCTTAACGATAAATAAAATGTGATCTTCTTGTAGTGAATTGAAATAAAACGATGAATATGTAGACAGAATAGAACATCTCAGGGGAAGCATCAGTCATGGAATGAATGAATTCCTGATTCAGCAGGGATGACAGCAGATGGACAAGTCAAACAATGATGGATGACTATAAGAAGACTGAACATAAAGACAAACGCAACTAGTGAAGGATCGTGTAACAGTAAATAACGGAGTTTAGGTCCGAGAAACAAGGGATAAGAGATCAGCAAATATTTTACCGATAGTATAAAAGCTATTTTTTGTTGCATAGTATTTAGTAATCCTTTATTCTTATTTTGAGCTCCAGATAAAAAAAAGTGTACGCATTTTATTAGAGAAGTAAAGTTTTACAACAAGAAACATTAAGATACAGAAGGTAATTAAATTTTTAGTTAACTTTTTAAAGAATTTTTCTTCCTTCGATTTTAAGTATAAGTTAAAAAAGTTGTATCAAAAGTCACAAAAATTTGCTTTTCTCAACTGAGAATAAATATTAAAATTCAGAGCAGATGATTGCAATCTGAGTGAAACAATGCAAACTTTTTCTGAATCAAGTTTAAGATGACTGAACATAATATTTCAAAAATATCAAGATTTCTTACAATCTAAGGATCTAAGCTCCAAGATCATGTAATTTAATGTACATATGAGCTAAAAACTCTCTCAGTGCGATTTTTAAAGGATTATTACGGTTACCGAAATAAACAATCAAAAGTAAAGTTGACATCAATTACTATACAATGGACAATAAAGACTTCTCTAATTATATCCAAATTGCAAGTACTTGCTAGATTATTATTTGATTTTTACTGAAGTCCCTATATATATATATATATATATATATATATATATATATATATATATATGAATATGTTTTCCCCGAAACTATCATTGCAATTAATGTTTTGTAGAAACATTTGGCAAGAAAAAAAGATTATTGTCTTTTACTATAATCCTATTTTAAACTCATTTTTAATACTAGCACTAGAGTATTTTTCAAAGCCATTAATAAAAAGAAATAGATTTTTATTAACTAATAATTTTTCAGATTTAGATTGAAATTGTAACATAAATTGAAGGCGACAATAATATTAACTTTAAGAATTTTTAAAAAGCTGATTAAATTTTGTAAAATAAACTAGGGCTTTAATCTAGCGTTACATAGCATTTCATTTAAAAGAACATATTAAGCTTTGTAGTACATTTCAATAAAAATGATAAAAGAAATAACTAAAAATACGGAATCCAATATTAAAAGAATTTCATCAGAGATAAAAGAAAAAATATGCAATTTAATATTTGACTAATCTTCAATGTTCAGTTTCTATAAAACAACGAATAATAATTTGAAGACATTGAATGATAAAAAAATTGATACAATGCAATTGAAAGAAGGTTTTCTTCATGCGCTTTGAGTACTTTTCCAACTAAATTGGTCGTTAGTGAAGTCTCTAATTATGTCAAACTGAATGGTAAAAATTCAATTTCATGTTCTCAATATTTATAGAATTCAATTATTTTCTTTGAAAATAACGAAAGTATTATTATTTCGAATGATATAATTACTTATGCCGTACCTTTTACTTCCAAGCTCAATTTTGTGAAATACACATTTTAATATTTGAATAAATGTTCCCGTCCTGAAAAAAATATTCAGATTAATTTGCTTGTATACAGCATACAAAAGGAAGCTGTTAAAATTGCTAAGCAACTGTAATGAACTTGGAAGCAATTATCAAAGTAATAGAAACAATTAAAAATTTTGAATATGTTTTCCAATTTTTTAAAAAAATCTTTGAAATAGCCTCAAATATAGCTATAATATTATAATTTTTCGAAAATGTAATATAACTATCATACTTGACAAGAATTCTTTTTTATCACATTTTCTGACTTCCTTTTGCTAAAGATATGTGACTTTTTTTGTAATATTACTAAATCTCAAGACTTAAAATATATCTTACAGATTAAAAGTTTATATTTTCTAAATTAAATGCATCTTTCTTGTAAATGCGTAGTATTTATAAATATTAATAAAATTTAGTATCTAAAATTATTGAAATGTTTTCATAGAAATGAAAATAATCTTATTATTTAATTATGAATTAAAACAGTTTCACAGGTTTAAATTTAACATTGATGTTTTTAAAATATTATTCAATAATAAAGGGCTTGAAAATAATTTATTTTCCTATAGGTCTGAGAATTTCATTTATGTTTATGTATATATTTGTGTGTGTGAGTGTGCATACGTGTGCACGTGTGTGTTATGTTGGTTTCATCCGAAATGTACCCAAAGGCTTTTAATTTTCTTATTAGTCATGGCCGAGACGGTAGGCAACTCTCAAATTTATTCTTTATTTATAATACGCTGAAAAACTGAGCAGAGGAGACATCAAGACATATGCTATCGAGATCAGCTCATATCCGTGAATCTGTGCCTCTCGAAACATCTACATGGAAGGAGCTTGGTGGCGCACTTGAATTCAGTGCTGAAATTCATATTGCAGAAGCCAGGAGGACTTACTTTTAGAGCGTAAACTTATTGAATTCCCCCAAGAACTTAAACTTAGCTTACCAACGACAAAGGTCACATTTTTTACCCAACGAGTGAATTGAAACTAAAAACCTGTGGGTATGATAGAAAATTAATCCTGAAACTAAAGAACTCTAGTAAAAATCCCCGAAAAATTTTAATTCCCCTTAACTTTCGTAACACACTTACACATATAGACACACTCACTCACACACACACACATATATATATATATATATATGTGTGTGTGCAATATCTGTACACATCCACTATAATCTTACCGGAGTAAATGTGCGAAATAATGAAAATGTACTTTCTTTTTTTTCCATCTCAAATACCTCACTAATTTTTTTGTTCTGCATAGTTTGCTCACGCTTAAAATATAAGAAGAAACAGGAAACTTTACAATGCTAGATATTATTAACTTTGAGACCATTTTGATGATTACCTTGAGAAATTCCAAATATTACAGTCATATTATTATTGTAAATGTCCCTTTTTTAAATTCTGAATCCATTTCAAACAATTACAAAGAGTTAAAAATAAGATGTTTGACTTGGTACTGTATAACTGGATGAGGAAAAATCAAATCACAACTTAATTATTCAAAATTAATTTTTCCATAATATGCAAAAGTATAATGCAATTTTTTGCTTGTTTTAAATTTATTACTACTCTAAAGTATCACTGTAAATCCTTAACAAGGTATTAAAGTATCAATGTTAGGATATAATACTATGTAACAATTATAAATAACATGCAGTTTACACCATCATAACTACTTATTATAACGTTAATGCTCATAAAATAAAAATTTTACTTTCTCATATTTTATTATAACCATCAAATTTGGAATAATTAGTTTTAAAAATCAAACATATATACCCGAAACATTATTATATAAAAATACTAAAAACAATCTCATTCTCTTTAAGTGATGTTTATGAAAAAACCATTTAGGTATTTTTTTAAAATGATGGAAACAATTATTTGCTTAAAATTTAAAGTAACTGTTTTATTTAGGGTTTTGAAAAAAAGATATGAAATGTTTAATAATTAGAGCGATAAGAATTCTATAAATAACGCTATTCGTTTTTAATCAAAAGTTCTTCAAATAAAAAGAAACAAGATAAGAATAAGAATGAATAGAATTTTCAATTTATTATTGGTTACCCATATCGAATACTTTTAAAAAATGATCTTATTGTCTTCTTTAAAAATTTCGAATTTCAATATTTTGTTTCAATTACTCGACAGAAAAAAGGATAAACTTTAAAATATAATTATATATATGTATCAAGTTTTAAATATCATGTTTTATAAATTGTAATTCTTTTTATTTTTTGTTACTTTTAGTAGCTTTTAATTAAATAAATTTATACCATGATTACAAATATATCTCTTTAGTATTCAATTCACAGAACTGTATTAATTAATGTTTATACGACTCCGATCAAAAATTTAGTTATAGTTAAGCATTTATTAAATGACATAATTTATTTTTAACATATATTGGAATGAATGTAGTTATACTCTAAAAACATATTACTATAATTATTTCAATATTTTGATACTGCTGGTAAAAGAAACAAATTTATTAACTAGGTGTGTGATTTTTATCCAAAAAAATAGCATTTTCAAGTTCAGAATACACAGTAAGCAATTACTTTTTCTTATAAACCTTGGTGGTGTGCAGCACTATTATTGAAATATATATATTCATTGCCCTCTCATAATGGTTATTGATTAATGCATGAAATTAAAGATGATTATATTTATTAAAACAGTATCGTGAAGTAGAAAAATTTCTTTACAGAATATCACAGGAATATTTAGTTTAATGGTACTAATCTTAATTTTGTTCTTTGAAGCTTTTGATATATCATTTTATTCTATTATAAATTGAAAAGTAAATTTAATTATCTTTTTTCCTTTTGCAAGCAAATGTAATTTTTTTTTCCTTATTTTGCGATTGCTAGGTCTTATAATAATGAATTAATGAATAAAAAAGAATGTTTAAGCCACTGAGTTGTACAAAAAAAGTTTACTAATAAGGCCTATTTAAAAAAATAAATGATTACTTCTGAAAATAATAGCTTTTAACACATTTAAATTGACAACATTCTCGGGTTTAAGCCCAATTTCTTTCATTTGAATTCTGATTAAACACAAAATCATGATATAACATAAAATTTGTATCTCATTCTTCAAGCAGAAACATTTTATAAATTATTTTGAGTGTCTGGGTGAAATTGCAAGTAACATTTCATTTCGCAAGAAATGCTTTCGGTATTTTGTTTCTATAACAGTAGAAAGGTGTATCATTCTCAAAAATAATAAAAAGATAGTGTAATTTACATAAATATTTGAAGATATATTAAGTAAATATATATGTGTCAACTTAATAATATGATCATTGGTTAGAGACCCACAATATGTTGATGAGAAATAACTAACATCCTCCTTCAGAATAAATAATAAATTGGTATTTTTATAACAATATTAATCAGCTTGTTTCTTAATTTGGTATTCATTATTCTTTCATTGTGTTCTGTGATATCCTCATACACGATAAAGCATACATAACAAAGTGAAATAAGAATGAATTTTATGGTTTAATCATTGCGTTTAAATGTGTGATTTCGTTTTACATTTATTGAAAAAAATAGCGCAATTTTTCATAAATTTTATTTTCTATAATGTTTTATCTATTGAAGATCAAAGTATGAGTAATAATTTATTCGCTTAAAGAGTATTTTTGCCAATATTTAACACTTCCATTATTCAACTAAACTAAAAATACATTTTTCAGAAGAAAAATGAAATTACATTTTAGAGCTGAAATATATAACATTTATTTTCTGTTAACTCAACTAAAATTTGATGATATGAAGTAGAGATACTTTTAATTTTTGTAATGATAGATATTGCATGGTTTATTTAATGTCAAACAATAATATTTCACAATGCGTTCTGTGACTATGAAGTTTATACAGGGTAGCACAGCGAAAAATCAAAAATTTGACAAAGTGTACATAGTAATTCATCTGACATTTACTGTATACTTTAGATTTCTAGTTTTATGGATGTATCAAATAAACCTAATAAAAGGTAGAAATTTTAAATAAATGTAAAAAAAATTCATTAACAATGAGAAATTTCAAAGATGATTGTTTAAATATTTCGATGTATCATTTCGAAATAAGAAATTATTGAAAAAATGAAATTTTCTTGTACTTAAATTTTGTAGTTTATATGATTATAATTCCAACATTCTTTTCTATATTTTTTTCTCAATTATTCAAATATATATTAAAATATGAGTATTTTTAAACTCAGTATTGGCATACTGTTTAGTTTTAGTAAATTTTTTAAAACAAATACATGAAATAAAAAAATAGATTGCTCACCAGTGAAAAAAATATCTTTTACAATACAATTTATGAATTCATTGTATGAATTCTTGAATGATATTTTAATTTTATACTTATATTTTTAAAAAGATAGAGTGATAATGTAACGAAATTTCAAGCAAAATTAATCTATTTTTGCTTTTGATGAAGTTTTTTAGATGTTTATAAATTAAATTTATAGTTAAATATCTTTTTAACTTTCCTATGGCTATGTCTTACGTGAAGCAATAGTTATTACTATATTTTATTAAGAGTTAAGTTTCATTTCATTTAAAATTGAATAATGCAACTCTGGAATAACTCCTTCGGCTAAAGAAATTGATATATATTTTTTCATAAAATAACCTGTATGCAATTTTCTCTGTGACTTCAAACTTATTGGTTTTACGCAATTCGATATCAGTATTACTAAGTTTTTTTTTTTCTTTCACAGAAATCTATCGCTTCAGCTGTAATGAATGTAATTGTTTAACAGTGTTTCTCTTAATACTCTTCAATATATTTTTTTTCACTCACCGAATTTAATAATTTGTGAAAAGATGCGCTATACGAACACTCAAAATATTTGTTCTTGATTTATTGGGCAGAAATCTTCTTAAAAATCAGAGAAATCAGTTTCACATAATAAAAAGATATTTCGGCATTTCTGATACTTCATGCTGAATTGTTTTAGGGGGAACATGGCGGACACTCCCAAAATTATTTTTGTGTAGGGTATTGCATGAAACTAAGGGCTTAAGAGACTGACTAAAGGAGTTCATTTGCATTTCTTAATTGAATTTTTATCTCAATTAACAAGTGAAATAAGAAAAATGATTTAAGAACATGGAATTTTTTAATGTTTAATATAAGCCACCACAGCTACTCTTTCTTTTTAAATACACTTAAATGTGCTTAGTAGGGAAATAATTTGACTCAAAAAATACCTCTAATCATCGCAAATTTTAGCTGCATCTTAAATTGTTTAACAAAATGTTGATTTACGAAGATTTTAATTTCAATCGGTTTTTTTACTTCTATCCTACATATTGGAGATAAAGTTATTTATATGTGTGAAGAGTAAAAGTTTTTCCAATAATTTTCGTTAAAAAGAAATATAAGGAAAAATTACTTTTTTTTAATACTAAGTAATAATTGTTATATAATCTCATAAATTCCAATTTAAGATACATATTACAGATAAATTGTTATTTATTACTTCAATCTTATAGTTTATTTTACTAAGAAGTTACAGAGGTATTAATTCTTCTTCGTTAAAGAGTACATACAATTTTAGCACAGTCAAGAAACACATCGTTATATTTCTAGTTCACATTACTACCAATAAAATGTTTCATATGTATAATTGGCAATTTTTTGAACCGTGAAGAAGAATTTCTTACTGAATAATTTTCCTAACATTTGGAAAATGAATCGATTAGTTTCCTAAATAACTGAATCACAGAAGAAGAATCGACTCAATTCCATGAAGAAGATGAGCTATTCACTTGCATCTCAATAAGTCAATGTAGGATAAGAAGGTGGTGTATTCTACTCTATTCATTAAATTCAATGAGTACACACACACACAATTCGTTTCTTAAAATAATCTTTTTCTGTGCCTTATTGAGTAGAGACGCTTATTTTGCTCATTATAAGAAAAAATCGTAATCTGAGCAGAAAGTTGTAAAATGATATGTTTACATGAGTGAATAAAATAAATAAGTAGCCAAGTTTTTGCTATAATGATTAAGGAAGTAAAGTTTTATTATTTTCAAGGAGGTTTAAAGTTTCATTATAATTTTAGTTTTTTTTCGAAAACTGTAAAATATACGGTTAAAAAGTCAGTCGTAAAGTCACATATAAGAAAAGTCACATTAAGTAAAATAATGCTAAAAGGACAACGTATAAAATTTCAGGTAGTGTGTGTAAAATTTCTAGCACTGCTAAACCAGGAATACCTTAGTAGAATCTCTGATTATCAACAGAGACCTTTATTTTTATTGTTTAATATGCTTTTCATCAGGTACAATGAACATGTCAACATTTTTTTTTTTATTTCATGTTGCACATTTTGCAAAATAACGGATGATAATCTGACACAAGCATCAATAACATTTTGTTTAAGGGTCTGCGATGTTGTCAGAGAATTTGTATACACCTTCTGTTGTGGCATCTATACAGAAAAACGTCAAATGGGGCCAACTCAGAAGATTTTGTAGTTTATTCTAAAACTACTAATGTATCCGTAGATTTGGTACTAGAATGTCTCCACCAGGTAGTAATTTACTTTTGATGTCTTATGTGGAGGGACGCCATCAATTTAGAACCATACATTTTAAATATGAAGCAATGCGAGATTTTCAACCAAATCAGAAATTACTTCTACTGTAAGTTCCGAGTATCGCACTCCAGTTCACGCGCCATCGTAAATTATATGGCTAGTAAGCGTGTCATTGAAAATTTCCTCATCAAGCATTAATTGACCAGCGTACTTAATGTAGAACTTCGAAGTGACATGTAGGATTTCTCAGCGCCAAGTAGCGGGTATTCTATCATTAGTATGTTTCATTGAGTCCTATGCCTCTTTACTTTTATGAGCGTAGGGACAAGTCTAACTTTTCGTTGTAAATTTCCTATCCCTCTCTCTATCAGAATTATTTGGCATTTAAACTTTCTTAGTTTATAAACGCCGTCACTTCATTGCATCTGTTCAAATTTACTCAAGTTACATTTCATTTATTAGAAGTGGCTCTCAATTCAATTAACCCTTTAAGCAGTTTGCCCGTACAGTGTACGTGCTACCCGAAATTGGCCTCTTCTGGTTTGCCCGTACGGCGTACGGGCATCGATATTTTCTCCTTTCCTTTTCTGGTTTGCCCGCATTTTTCATTATTGAAAGAGACTATTTAGTATTATTATTTTTCAACAGATGGTGTGGCTTGTCCATGTAAATGAAATGCTTTTCATGAAATTTTTCTTTGAAATTTTTGCTCCACTGTATGCCGTGCTTGCGAATCTTATGGAAATTATGGATGGAATAGACGACGAAAATACTTTCTTGTTAGAGCATGAACTACATTCTGATACAGATACAGATATTTCTTCGAATTATTTAGATTTTTCCTCAGATGACTCGTGCAGTGAGCTCAGCTCTGATGAAGATTTGAATTCTTCTATTTTCTCTTCCCCTCTTGGAATTATATTATTTTATAAAAAAATGGAGGGAGAATCCACCAATCAAATTATTTATTTTAATTTTCCCTCTCACTTGGAGGGAAAATATATTCTATATGATATTTTGAATATCATAGTATGGTACTTAATTATATGCAATAAAAAAATATGCCTTTTTTGGAAGCATTTCTGGTAAAATAATTGACCGCTTAAAGGGTGACATATAAAAGCAACAGAATCTTATTTTAAGGGGGAAACGCGTGAGAACCCCTTTCTTATCGTATTCCTTATCGATTTTGGGAATAAAACGCTATCTCGACTGTTTTTCAACCAATCAGGCAGCTCTGTAATTGATCTCCTCACGTAACACATAGCCAAGTTACTATACTTAGACATTACTTTTTAGATAAAAGCTATCCCAGTTCTCGAGTTAATTTGGGATACGGAGCTTTATCGAGCATCCTATATAAATATACAAATATTCAGAAATTTTATGTATCAACATGTTCACAAGTAAACATACAATTTTCTATGTAGAACTGAATATTCATAATATGCGAATATTAAATGAATTATAATATTTCATGAAGTGCAGTTATTTATTGAAATATGGTTTACTTATACTCTAGCGTTTAGACAATGAAGTGATAAAACCTTGTGCTTTTTATTAAGATTTATCAAAACGCAAATAAATCTCATTAAAATATTTCATTTATTTATAAAAGTGTTTTGAATTAATTAATTTATTTATCATTTAGAGTTAGTTATAATTCAAATCATCTTTATAATTCCTTGATTCCTTCAATTCCTTAATAGATAATTTAAAGTTATAAAGTAAAAACAAAATGATATCCAATATCTATATTTATATATAGGAATTTTAAATTTAAAATAATTGAAACTATATATATATATATTTATTTATATACAGTGTGAGAGAGAGAGAATCAGAAAGCGTACATAACTTTCGAATTAGTTGAATAAATGGATTTCTCATTTCCACATCGAAGATTAATTTGATGGAATTTCGAAAATACGTAATTATCATGTAGCATTCAATCTAAAGGAATTCCTGCTTTAATATAATTATGTGCTTCATTAGAGGAAGGAAGTGTTAAGATACGATAAGAGGGTGTTAATGCCTAACTCTCTACCTCATACAGTTCGGGATTTGTCTCAGGTGAAATGCCAATCAACTTGGGGAATGTTCGATATTGTCAGAGACTGAACCCATCACTATGGGTTTGATGGGTGATACATTTTAAGAATACTGGATGTTACTCAGCTTGTTACATTAAACTACGATGTTAAATTAATATATATTTCATTGCATAATACCTTAAAATACGTAAGTTGGAATCGAGAAATCGGTGATGGTGTTTTATTGTGAAAAATGAAGTTTTATGAAAAAGGATTTTTAATTTGAAAATTATATGAATTAAAAATAAAAGGAAATTAACTTAATGCTCCAAATAAATATAGAATGGACCATTTTAATATTATACAGAAATTCAAATGATGTCTTTTTTTACTTAAATTAAAGAATGTATAAGTTAATTTAATTTTCATTCAATAATCATTTCATAATGAATAGAATGTTTCTTTTGTTTAAAACTAAAAATTTTTACTCTGTAAGTGACTGACGATTGATTCAAATTTCTTATACAGTAAGTAAATCTGTTTAAAAAATTATTATGGCTTATGGTATCAACAGAAGCTAAATTATAACCTAGATAAATGTTTTTTTAAATACAATAGTATATCCTATAAGAGACAACTCCCATTTAGGGATACCTCTGTTTCAGGGACAATTCTGTTGGTCCCTTTGAATAGAAAGGGAGGGTTGTCATTAATTAATTTGCCTCTTATTAAGAGACACCTCTATTTACGGAACAAAATGTCTGGTCTGGTGAGTGTCCTTTATAGAGAGGTACTACTGTATTTCTTTTTATGGATACACCATTGCGCTTGTAGAAGGAAAAATAAATATGAGCTCATTTCGTCATTAATGTATCATTGGAAAATTTAACTATAATTTCAGAATACTTATAGGTTACTTTTTTTATATAACTTACGTTATTGTAAATAAAATTTCTCCCAATATTGTTCATTAATGGCGAATTGCCTTAAAAGAGAGATAACGCAGTGGTGACAGACTTTAAGAATCAAAAATTCCTTTTCTTTTTCATTTCTTATTCTCATCTTTATCATTCCATGAAATATTTGAATTAAACCTTTGATAATTTTATTTGATTTTTTAAATTCTTATTAATCTTAAAAAACGAATTTTGTAACGTATTATTCTGAATATTTAAACTGTTACAGAGAAATTTTTATTATCTTTATTAAACGTGTTAAACACGCACGCGTACCATGTAGAACTTATTAAACTTACAAGTTTATTTCTTTCCGAAATAACAAGTATCATTGAAAAAATAGAAAAGTAAATTAAGTCTATTATAGTTTAACACAGAAAATGCGAACTTGTTTATCTCATCGTAACTCATACAAGTTTTACTTTTCAGTAAATTGCATTTTTGAGAATTCAAGGAGTTTTCGTTCAGAAATCTTCTTATCTTATAATGAAGTGTAAAATCCGTTGATATAACGAGTAACTATGTATTAATAATATGTAAAATTATTAATTATTCTACAAGAAACTAAAAATTTAATTTACAAGCATTATTTCTTTTTTTAATATTTCTTCATTTTTTTCATGTATTCTAAATATTTCATTAAGTGTAATAAGTAGAATTTGAAAAATTCGTTTTTTAGAATTATTATTTTTAAGATTAAGTTTGATGTTATTCGTAAATGTGTGTTTGTCAAAAAGAGAATATTTTGAAAAAAAAAATAGGATTATGAAACGGAAATATTTCATTCAGGTTCAATAACAATTTTCATTTTAAAAAGTAATAAAAGTTTTTTTTTAAAAAGTAATAGAACTAAAATAAACGAAGTCTACTTTTGAGTACATGAATTATTTAATAATTATTTGAGGGAAAGAGTTCTACTGAGTTATACATCTAAATTTAAATTCCTTTTCTAACAAAAAAAAAATGCAATCCTTTTGATAACTTTAAAAGAAAAAAATTCACCAAAAATTTGAAATCTAAGTTTTTTTTTAATTCGAAGATTTCTTTAGGGTATTCTATAAAATAATAATAAGAAGAAATTGTTTAAAAATATAACTTTTAAACATTTCTTTCTACAAAATTAAAAATTTTGAATTCCTATTTCATTTTTATCATCAAAATAAATGAGTTAGACAACATATGCGTGGTAATACATTTTATGATATTAAATGCGACGCATCAAGAAGGAGTTATCCGAATAGGATGAAAATCGGTAGGTCTCATGCACTAAGACTAACAGTATCATAGCATTGGGCGTTTTATTCAGAAAAAATTAACTTCGAAACAGGAAGAAAATCAATATTGCTTTCATCCACCTCATTATTGCTCAATATAAGCTCTTATACGGCTGGACATTGACTCGTGGAGTTGGTAGATATCCTCCTGTGGAATTGTTTGCTATACACATTCCAATTGGTAAATTTGATCGGAGTGATTCAAGGACGGTGGAGCGCTTAATTGCTCATCTCAACTCAATCGTGTTTCATTGGTGAACACGTTTGAGTTATTATTAATATTAGCTGTTATTTTTTTAAGAAATTTTTTAGAAGCTGTTAGGAATCCGCCGTGCTACAACGTGGTACGAGTGCCATGGGTTGGTCATCCCTGATTTATAGAAATAAACTCGCGAAATTAAATAACTTCATACGAAAGTTTCCAATGGTTAGTTGGATGGAAAGGTTATATGATGCTTATCCAACAATTTAGAAAGGCGTGCCGTTTACGACATGGCCTTATCATGAGGAAATGCAAACTCAGGGGTCTGTGAAATGAAGGAGCAATCCTATGGGTCGTAGTACTCGTTGACGTCCCAACATGACAGAAAGGTGTATGGTTGACAACCAAAGAGTTCCGGCTATGAAACAAAATAGCACCCAATACCAGAAATATTAGTTGTTGGGTTGTGTATCGGATGATAGTCAGATGAGTTTCTCATCGCTGTCGTGGACGTCTCCAGACACGTCTTGGCTGATTGTCAGGGCTCATTCCAAAATGGGACTCCTAAGATGAAAGCAATTATACTCCAGTCCGTGAGATTCCAGATCGAATGTGACCGACACCACTGCAAACTCATCTAGTGAAGAGCAACTGCGCAGTCAGCGCAATAGCTGTCGTGACTTCAATTCCCGATTTCTGAGTTACCTATCAATGGTCATTGAAGTTTCTCGTGTTCCGGTTACAAGCTGGATGGTTGATACGGATTCATCGTGTGAGCGCTTTCGCGTTCGGTCGTCACTTTCAGTTGACCTCTGCCTTCTTGAAGCTCGGTGCAGCCATAGTTCACCCATTCCTGTCAACACAGTCAAATGGCAGCATCACTCTGACCCAAATGTCGAAAGAGTCTGCGATTCGATAATTCCGCTTCCTTTAGTCCAATTGCAGACCCTCTCTTAAATGGTGAAATTTACTGATACTGTTTATGAATCTGTGTGCGAGGCATTATTACACTCCAAGTGAGTCAACGGAGCCACATTCACATGTATTCCTTAAAATTGGAATGTTATCATGCGGATGCTCTGTTGTAATGCACTGAAACTCCAAATAGTCAGTCATTTGCTACCAAAAGTTAATAATTTGCATATTCTATTGTGAGGGTTATGCATACGCAGTCGCATTCGGGTCAGGTTACTACTTATTGATGCGTCGATTTTTATGTTATAATGTGTATATTGATAACTAAAATGCTTTTCAAAACACACTCTTACAGAAAACTGTTTCTATTTTCTTATAAAAATATCTAATATCCTGATAAATTTTCTTTCAGTCAGTCGAGGAAACAGAATCCTTGGTGATTGCAGGAATTTAATTTCAAACAAAGAGTACTTGAATCACCAATAGTTTTACTGCGAACGTTTCAAAAATGGAGAAGAAAGCAGTTATATACATCTTTTACACCAAGATCCAACTAACAGGGGCATCATTAAGAAATGACGAATTTCTTAAATTAACATATGTCTTTCAAATTAATTAGCACAAGTAAATGGGGAAAATACATCTTTCTTTGATTTTGTTGTTCAGAAGAAAAAAAAACCAAAATTTAGTTACGGAAAACTCGTTTCTATACTCTTTCCCTTTTAAAGTAGTTCATAATTTTGAATAATAAAAATGAGAGAACATTAAATTGCATATTAAATTACTTAGCATATTTCTTAAATTATTATTATGTTACACCTCAATTATTACCATATATTTTTCAAATGGAGAACATTAAGCAAGTGCATTTTAATTATTATCAAAAAATAGTTTAAATCTGCATAATGATATGAAAAAATGTCATAAGCAAACTTCAAAAGATTTAAACTTATTAAGATTCTTTAAAACACACACACACACACACACATATATATATATATATATATATACATACATACATGTGTGTTGCTATTTTCATGCTAACAAAAATACGCTGTGATTATTTCAAAGAACATTTATGTAAAGCTTTTTCTACGTGACTGCTTGTCTTTCAGTTATTAATCTGATATACACCTGTCACATGTATTAAGAGTATGTATTTTTCTCGGCAATAATTTTCACGTCAAAAAGCAGAGATTTCATCTGCTTTGATCATTACTTCTCTTCATATTCAAAGGTTATGCAGTTGATGAAAACAAGCGATAAAATTTTCTCTCTTTGACGTCACTTCTCATTTGCATCTTCTGTTTTTAAACTTTCTCCAGGGGAAGATTAGAAAAGCATCTTACTCTTCTCTTCCTTCCTAGAGGAGGGATTTTATTTGTCTTGGTCGAACAAATGCATTTTCAACAACAGCCCGAGGGATCTTAATACTTTCTGCTTGTAAGCCACCTTTCACATAATAGTTTTCCAATTAAGTACCAACTAAAACAGATTTAGTACATCTACCTACTACTTAAAGTCTTATTTTCATGTTAAAGTTCGCTTGCTTTAATCCCTGAAAGGTTGCAAAGGACATCTTAACTTAAATTGAAAACAAGAGTTAAAAATGTTTCAATTAGGAACTGAACAGATATTTATAGATTATAAAAATTAAGGTAAAATATCTATGTAGAGTATAGTTAGTTAATAATAATTTAAATTTGCTGCTCACTATTGAAAATTCCTTGTAACGTTCTTTGAGATTTAGAAATCTGAATGTATTAAAAATTTAAGAATAAATTTAAATTTATTTCAAATTTTATTAATGTAAATTAACATTTAGTGAATATTTGTCTCGTGTTCAAACAACGGAGCATCGTTATGCATAGTGAAGATTCTTACCCTTAAATTTACTGAATTTTATAAGGTAACAAAAGTAGCGTTATTCGAGCAACAGAACCCATATTCAAATATTCCTCATTACTTCCTTTTCTTCAAAAATTAGTCTTGTAAAGCATTTAAACTTAAGTAATAAAATATTGATTTCAGGTTACCTAAAACCCTTATATTTAAAATGTAATACTGAAGAATCTTGTAAATTAGTCCTTTCATTCCATTTCTTACAATGAGGTACCATTATTTTTTTTGCAAATTGCGAATTGCTCATATTGTACTTAATTTTTCTATTTTAAATTCAAATTTTACTTAAATGGATGATATCAACATGTATCACCGGAAATAACAGGAACAAAAAAATTTGTTTTTAATGAATTAATTGATTTTTTATGTATAATAAATCATGACTTCTAAGTATGAAATCTAGATAAATAAGTGGAATTTTTTCATTTGTACATACAATGAAAGGGAACGAATAAAATCGAATGCGATTAATGTGCATATCATACTTCATAAATAAAACTTTGATTTAAATAATTGATTAGAATATGAAATGAATCTTTGGATAAGTAGAGTTTTCAAAAATTTAACCTAAATGGAGAGAATTTCTGTGACAATATTCGTTTATTTTTTATAATATCGAATGATAATAATTTATAATTTCTCAGGAAATTATTTTATAATTATAATCTCCCACATTCGACGTGGTGTAAAAGAAATATAAATATACGTGTGTGTGTGTCAGAGAGAGAGAGAGAGAGAGAGTCCATATGGTAAGCATAAATATTTTTATAACGTTTTTCTGAATTTCACTTGGTGTTTGTGTCATCAAATTTTCGATCGTTAATTTAACCAATTTCCCATCAAGCTAGAGCTTTGAAATTTTGGGAATCGTTTGTACTCGCCTAACATATTTAGACATTTGTGACAAGTTTTAACTAATATTTCAATAATTTTAATAATTCAAAATATTCTTTCCCCTCGGAGCTTTTAGGATTGATGATAAAATTTCTTTCCCCCTCTGGGAACACAGGGAACTCCCCATACGCCCCATGAGGTATCGTAAAACTCACAAAGGGGAGATAGTAAGAGTTGCTGACTTTCAGTCAGTAATCATTCGCAAGAAAGAAAGATTCCAATATTTGGCTCCGTGTGTTATCACAATAATTTTTCTGAATTCTGGTTACCAATTTTTTTAATAGAATGACTTACAAACTTTCAAATGCATGTTTTGATTTTGTGATTAATAATGAATTTTTAATACGACAAGTTTTAACTAATTTTTCAATAATTATTTTTTAATAAACTTTGCTACCTTATAAAAACGTTGTCTTTAAAAACTTTGGTTTTTATCTCGAATTATTTATCATTCAATCGGATAACAGGATTTTCGAATTAATTACAGCGCAACATAAAGAAAAACAGAATTATTAGCATTATTCACTATACTATTACGTATATATATACATATAATACACATTCATACATATCTATAAACAGGATCTCTTTCTTCACACTATATTTCAAACAAAAATTTCTTGCAAATTTATACTATTTTGAGTGCGCCTGATTATGACCAATTAACAGTTATGCTCAAATCTCAAACTAGTAACGGTGTTTGGGAATAACTCCCTTTGTCATAAAATTTGTTTAGTACATTAATGAATATTTACCAGCTGGTATTTTTAAAAAGCTATCTCGATTCGATAATGTCAGCTTCCTTTCTCAATTAACAGTACTACTTATTGCATTAAAGGATGTAAAAGAAAAATTAAATATATGAAGAGGTTTTTTCCACATGTTTAACATTTTTTTGTTTTTATTTAATAAATAAATACTACAACACATTTTATATAAATATGCACTTTTCCCATTTTTTGTGAAGTCAAATGCCAATTCATATTTAAAATATCTTTCAATGCTGTGATAGAACAGAAATTATTTTTTACACATTAAAACATTTGTTACATATTTTATAAAATTTATATTACCAAGCATTACAAAATAAATTTTACTGAAAATGTTTGAGGTATAGATATTTTTATTTGTATTATATATATTTTTAATTATCTTCCTAAAAATGAAATAAAACATTAGTTTACTTGGATAATGATGATTCTCTACACTAATTTCTACATACTCTGTGTTAGTAAATTAAAGTTGTATTTTATACCACTGTTGGTTAAATATTTGAGAGGAATAACTACAGTGCGTTCATATATTGTAACACAACTATCGAATTTTTGAATTTCTGAAGAATATATAATATGCAAATTTTAAGCATAGGTATTTAAGGATCGAGAAACTTTTTCAGGATTAATTGCAACTTTAAAAATTAATCTAAATTTTGCTGATATATTCTCTTTTTTTCTAGAATTTCAATAAGGTGTCTGTTAAGAAATTATAAGACCACTTGAGAAAATTAGCATATTATACGTCATATCAGAATCATTATAAAATGCATGTGTTAGTATTTCATGACTGCATTACGTGAGAAGAAAATGTTCAGTTTTTGATTGTGTTATTCACGATTTATTTGACGATGACTTGGGGTAAAGAGTTATCTAAGGGTGAAGTGAGAAAATTTTTATTTTGTAAAATCTGAAAGAGAATTAACTGAGTTAAAATGCACTCAAAATTTCTTAATGAGGCTGTATTGTGCAACTAATATTGAATTAGAGTAAAATTGCAAATGTTTATCGAATCATTCACTTATTATAAAATCTGTACATTAAAGAAGAGCCAATTTAAATTATTGGTTAAGTATAACACCATTAATGCAACAAATGAAATAAGGACTTGTTCAGATTAGGGGAATTAGACACGAATAAAGCAAAATAAATTTATGAATATATTTTTAATTAAAAACGCAACCATAAGCATTTGTCTATCAGTAGCAATAAAAGTTATTAGTAAAATAATTCGTGTCTTTTTAAATTTAAGGAACTTATTACTTTTGTATGGCACTTAATTTTTAATATATTCGTATTTCTCAAAATGAATATATTTCGCGTGCAAAATTGTTTTGTTTCGCTCTTCGAATGTTTCTCGAAATCCCAGAAAATTATGAATTTATTTTTATTTAATAATAAAAATGATTAAACATAGAATTTTTGTTATTTTCATAATTTATTTAACAATTTTAATATAAATGGGGAGTGTTTTGTAACATTTTATCAGAAAAATAATTTGCAAAACAAAATTCAAATTTTTCTTCTCTTTCAATTATTCAGGGAAACATTTACGAGTATGTATGATTCACATTCTTTGCCTTATGATTTGATGTGCATTGAAATAATTTTACTAACTTTTTATAATTTTAAATTAATAAAAAGACATTTTTAAGAAAACTTTTTTTTAATAAAAATTAAATAACAAGAATCAATTTAAGTATATAGGAATAACAGCAGTTAAATTTTTATCACTTCAAAAACCATGAACTATTTCCAAAATAGTTTTGTATATGATTTAAAATTGTGGAAAAACTCATTTTACATTAGTTGTATAGATTTTAACAATCTGAATTCCGTGTCCATTTAAATTCAACCAGGTCTCAAACTATTCTCAAAGCTTGACGTAGAAGTTAAAAAGGGCTGTACAATTTGAGATTTCGTCCTCGTTGTTGAGCCGATGTTTTAAATTACCATATTTCCGTTAACTGTGTCTCTGTGACTTTAGATTGACGTTAATTATTACCAATTAATCTATAAAAATCTTAATCAAATTATATCATTATAAGATTCCCGAAATATTTATATGGTTTTTACACATTCTTCTTTACTGTTCTCGGAAGTCATTTTATCTTTTTTACCATTAATAGGCCTAACTGATCAATTTTATAATCTGTTACAAGGTAGCTTCTAAGGGTTTTTATTATTACATCTTATAATTTTAAAAATGCCTTGAATAGATAAACTTGTTTAACTTGTAAAGTTTTCATACTTATAGAATTGAGGTGTTTAGGAAACTTTTTTGAATTGGAAATAAAAGAAAATATAACATGGTAATTTACCTGATTGGATCAAATTGACTCGCACTACTAAATAGCATATAAATTTATAAAAGTAAATTAAGCGCGTTTTGGATGGTCTACATTTCAAACAATTCTCAATAGATTGTTGCGAGATAGAGATTCATTTTCTCATTTTTTTCAACTGGACATGACTCTTGTTTTATATATCCTAAAAATGATTAAATCGGTAATCTTGTTTTCTGCTACGCATCATTAGGCATATTCAGATGAGGTGGAGCAAAAACTAGATACAATATTATATTACATTACGAAATTAAAAGCGGAGTAGATATTACTGATAAATTAGGTACGATGAATACGTGCAGATTAGAAAATAGAAGATGACATGTGTGTTTATTCTACAGTACATTATAGGATCCAGCTTAACGCTGTTTCAGTATTACGTGGTAGTCAAAAATTACACAGAATCGTAATCGCATGGCACCTTTGATATCATTACAGTAAGAACGTATGTTTCCTGCGTCCCAGTTTATTTATGACCTGTCAAGAATATCATCGTGTGAATAAAAATGCAAACATAATACTTTACTTTATTCTAATAAATATTGCAATTTTTAGTTTTTGGATGAGTGGTTGCAAAGAAAAAGAAAGCATTTCGCTTGAAAGTAAAATCCAGGTGCTAAGACGATTAGATGCTGGTGAATGGTAATCTAATATTTTGACACTGAAATAAATTTGTCTTCTTTAACAATATGAAAAATTCTAAAAAACTAAACAACAAATCATATTATTATCAACTACAATCATGAGGAGTTCTGTAACAAAACCTCTCCTTTCCAGACGCAATGTAGTTAATAAATGAACAAAAAAACTTTTGATTTCGATTGACAATGAACTGGAAAATAATATACCATTATGTTGAGCAACTGAAATGGTTAAAGTTATAATAAAATGAGGAACAAAAGGAACTCTCTCTAGATTTTCTAAAAATAACTTTAGTCGCTATAACGGATATTACGGACTAGTTTTTATAAACTGAATTAAATTTTGATAGAAGTTCAAAGGCTTCATTGATACAATGTTTTGCTATTGACGAATGTTTGCAGAGCTAAACAAGAGAAACTAAATGACATTTGATGGCTTCTTTAGAAATAAAATGTCAAATGAGAAACAACTTTCCTCTTCACAAACATAACTTCGTTACTAGAACTTTGATTTTCATCAATTTGTTATGAATAAAAGAATCAATATTAGTCATAAAGAAGTCTATAATCAATGTAATAAAAATATTTAGTAATAAATACTAAAAAGGAAAATAATTGTTTTTATGCATGTAAATTCTTTTTACAATAAAAAAAAAGTACTAATGGCGCTTTTTTCTAAAAACCTCATGGGAAACATTTGACTAAATTTCACAAAAAATATAAGGATGAAAAAAATATTCTAGTAATATTTAAAAACCAACAAAAAATAACGGCAGATGTAAAAAGCGAACTCCTAAAAGATGCAGAAGAAAAGAATGGGGCCAAGGAAAAACCGACAAACACAAACTAGGTGTTTTCAGTATTAACTTTTTTTTTCCATGTTCATGATAGTGTGTTCTGTAAATTTCGTTAATTTCATAAAACATTTATCGATAATAATAGATGAATGTCAGAAAAAATTTGAAATTAAAATAAATTTAATTATTTCCTAAGACTTTAAATATTTAACACTGATTACATAAATTAAATTTTAGACAGAGAAAAAGATAAGGTTGTAAAGAAAAAAATGTGGAGGAGGTATAAAATGTGTTTTCTGTTAATAAACAGAAAAATAAATGAATCCAGTTTGTATAAAAATATATATGACCCAGAATAGAAAATGCACCAAACTATGTCTAATAGACCTATATATGTGAAACATAATTTTTTTCAACAGGGTGGAAATGTTAAGCAAACATATATGCAAAAATTATTCAGTTAGAAAATAGGGCTGATAGATAGAAAGAGAGCAAGAATGAAACAACCATCCATTCTTTACCTGGATGCACATAATGTATAGAAAGATATTTTAAATTATGATCAGATTGACAACAAACGTATTATTCTTTGATATTATAGAAAAATAAATATTATTTTTTAACTAGAATATTACTGATGTAAACAGCTTTTAAATATGCTTGTCCCTTTTAGTAAAGAGGGGGAGGGGAGGACAGTATTTAAATAAATTTTTGTTTCAAAAAGAAAAGAAAATCTTTATCCAAAAATGTTAATTCCTTGATCCTATATAGCAAATAAAGATAAAAACGCATCGGGTCCTTCTAAAGAAAAGGGGAATTTTTACTCCATTTTAAGAAAAATAATAGCTTAATGGATCTTTTTCCTCTCATGTATATATTCATTACAGCTAGATACCCATTAACGCTATTTTTTATAATTAAATCTGCTTTTACTCTGTTGTTTTTATTTAATCAGTTTTAAGTCGTTTGTTTTTATTAAAAGAGAATTCAATGACAGAGGTTTTTGTATCGAAAAATATCAGGTAGGTTTTGAGTTAAGAAAAGTGTTTGCACACATTTTTTTTTTGGCCGAAACATAAAATTGTAAGAATTATTTACTGATTAAAAACTTATTGAAAATGATTTAAATTGTACTGTTTGTGAAAATTCGTCGTTATAGTTGGAACTTAAGAAAAATATGATTGAAAGTGGATTTTATTTCATAAAAAAATGAAAGTTCAAATTATAATAAAATTATATCTGTGTTGTAATATTATCTTTTGTGTTCACAGCTGTTTAGTTTATTAAGTCAAAGTTCATCGGGGTTTATCCAAATTTCTAATACTAGATAATGGAAAGATATATTTTTGCTTCATACCAATGGAAAACTGTTAAAAACTAGTGATTTTATGTTCAATCGCTTCACTTCAAAATTCAACACTGTTTTTTGTTTTATTTTGTGTTACCAAATTTTTTCTGTTCATGAAGCTATTGCACTAATCTACTGTTGCTTTAAATTATTTGCTTTGCTCTGGATTGGCCCGTGACCACTTCAATCTACGAGCCATCATCATATTTCTTGTAACATATAAATTTTGCCTCTGTTCTTGTACCTATTCTACAATATTATTTTCTAGTACCATCCAGCGAGCTGGTCACAGAACATTTCCTGATTGGCATCCTATTTTCTTTTTTTCGTTGGTTCCATTATTATCTCTTACTTTACAAATTTTACACAGATAACATTTATAGTACAAATTGTTTGAATGCATTAAACTACCTAAAATAAAACTCATTAAAGGTACATGTGAGTTCGTGATTCGGCTCGTGCTTCTATGGGTAGTGCTGCCATATGCAAGAAAATAAAAAAAAATTCCAGGTGACGATCGCTAATCTAAATTAAATTCATTGGACGTTGATAATTTGGAAGTCGTCTTATGAAACAAATAAATACTAAAAGTGTAAAAAAATTAACTAAAATTTATACCTCGTTTTATTTGAAGGTCGTCTTATCTACAGAAGTATACAGTATGTATTTTCAAATTTAATATAATTTTTTGACGTATTGAACAGAATATTTTAATATATTTGTTCAGTATTGATTTTGTAGCAGACCAACGTTAAGATCAAATCTAGAGTACAAACATTTAATTTATGTAGAAACTAAAGACTAAAATTTAATTTATGTAGAACAAATATTGTTGTAAACAGCGTTTAATGTTTTATTTTTTGTCATTCTAATTACGCACATGTTTAGAAAAATGATACAGGTTAGAACTTCGGTTGAAAAGGTGATTCAAATTATAAGTGTCAGGAAACAAAAGATCACATTTAGTGACTTTCACTAATATAAGTAAGCATTAGTAAAGATCATTGTGACCCTAAATTTTATATTTATGTTCTTAAAAACAAACTATTGGATAAATTAAAGTTTAAAATACTAAAATAACAGTATCTCAGAAACAAAGTTAAATACTGGTTTATTTGTCTGAAACAATATTATGTTTGACACAGATGCAGTTATTGAAAGCATAATGTCTAGGACAATTAATAAATATTTTATATTGTATTTTACTTGGAAACAAGATACCAGAGAAATAAAATGTCACTAAAAAATTAGTAATTTCTTCGAAAAATATCTTCTGTTATCATGCAATGGAATTTTGAAATATTTCTATTTCTAACTTAGAAAATAAGTGTATTATTCTTCTGAATCCAGTCTTAAAATAGTAGGATTACTTATACTTTGCGAGATTTCTTTCATTATTAAAATACTTTTATTAATTTTATTCGAAAATAAGTCGAGAATTAATATTGTTCTTTTATACACATATCTTCTTAATTAATGATTAAATTGTGATTCTTGAGGTAACTTTTTCCTGCATGGTCTTTGAGGCAGAAGACTCACTTAAGTGGAAGACGCATCTTTAAAAATTAATTAACCTTTGTTGGTATATCTATAAAACGGCTTCTTGTTTCTAATAATTAAAACATTTACAATGAGTAAAAAAAGAGAAACTTTTAGATTTCTTACGTGTTTTATTTTAAGACATAAGAAAATAAATTAAAATAAAAAAAAATACGTTAACAAAAAATGAATAAAAAAGAAATTTTAAATTTTTTTTAATTATTAAAAGCAATTTTCTTTCCACAAATATCTTCTCTGAAATGTTGTAGGATTTTATTTTCATTAGCGATGAAAAAAGAAACTGCATATTAAGAATTCTCTTTCAAAATGCTTGAAACACTGACCGAAAAATAGAGTAAGCCGTTTTAGGGCTTAAGTGGACAAGAGAGAGAGAGAAATACTTCTTGATTAATTTTACTCATATGCTTAATTTTGAATTTTATCAATATTAAATCTAAGCAAAATATTTTCAGCGAAAGGTATTTTCAGATTAATATACTTTCCATTCATTATTTATACATTTTGTAATTCGATTACATTTTCCGTTTTAAAACATATTTAAATAATAATTTTAAATATGTTTTAAAACGAAAAAGCTTCGGTTTTTAAGTGATATGATGAAAGTTTATACAGAAACTTTCACATGCATATTCATAATTTTTGTTAAAACAATAGTTAAACATTTATTGTGGATTATAGTTCAATAAATAGTACTATGATGTGAAAATTTTAAATATGTTCTGTCCTAATTTTAGAGTGTTTGTAACACATATAATAAGATTTGAATATATTAATGTGTAAATTCTTCATAAATTTACAAAGATGTAAAATATTGCACAATATGAAACTTTTAATGAGAACTCAATATTCTGCTTGAATTAAATTGCGTATTTTATACTTAATAACAAATTTTAAACAAAATTATCTGCAAAAGAAGTATGAAAAAATATGGTCAATGTTTTTTTTTTTTTTTTTCAAAATAACACAGCATAGTTAAACATACGTAAAAGAAATCTTTGTTTATATAAATATTTTTGCGTATGTACTTTTTTTTATTTCAGTTAGAATTTAAAAGTTTCATAGATATTTATGAGTTTATAATAACCGTCATGTTAAAGTTTTAACGCCTCCTAGTAAAAGGAAATATACAATATTTTTAAAATGTATAAAAGCCTTCCCCATTTGGTTGTCTTTTTTAACTATTGAAATACTGGTATTCACTCTTTTAGAGCATACTAACTCCGCAAATGTGGACTTCAACTACATTCTTGCATTTTTATCACTCTACTTTTCACACTCATTTAAGATTGAACTTTTTTGGCTTTCCATTCATAGAAATTTTGCATCTGCGTTGATTGCTACAATATAAAACCATTTATTTAAATGAATCATTCTTTTGAAATTTCAAGGTTTTGAGTAAAAACTTTCATTACTCTGAACGGATTGATTGATTGGTTGGTTCTATTAATATCGCACTAAAAGCAATATGGAGGCTCTTGGTGATGGACCTCGTAATTTTAAGCCTCGGTTAAGAGAAGAGTACTGTACCTGTGATTTGGCACTTCCCTCTCCTAACTTCCGCATCCCGCCAATGTAAGGACTTTGAACCTCAAGAGCTTTAACGCGCACCAGCCTCTGCTACACGGCAGAACTTTAGTGGCATCGAGACCAGAACCAACGACTCAAAGAAAACCGCCAGCCACGAATCCACAACCATGACCACTAGGCTATCACGGCCACTACTCTTAAGAGAGTGATTTGATTTGCGTGTGAGAGAAAAGATTTTAAATTCTTATATTGGAAAATAAAAAGTTATTTTTTCTTATAAACACGCATATTTTAGAATGTGTAAGTATTTGCTGTAAATAATAAAGATCACTTTAATATTTTATTCTGAAATATTAATGGATTCGTTTAAAGTTGCTTTTCATATGTTTCCTTAATTAAATCATTTTTATCATATTTCTTAGTTTTTTTACGGCTTATCTAGCATTTTCATATTTATATAATCATATAATGAATTCGGCTTACATTTTAATCCCAACTTGAAATGCAATACTACTTTAAATAAATTTGGTATGCTTTGGTTTGTTTTTGGTTTGGTATATTTGAATTTGCATGGCATAATGAGTGTGATTGTTTATTAACGTTGCAATGAGAAGCAGCACGAGGGTTATTGGCTATAGACCTCGTAATTTTGAACCTCGGTAAGTGACGAGTAGGACTTCTGAACTGACAACTCCATCTCCTAACTTCTACACCACGCAATTGGGTGGATCAGATTTAATGTACATAAGCCCAGCTACACGATGGAGTTTTAGTGACTTCAGGGCCTGAACCTACAACTCGACGAAAACAACACCCTACTTTGAGAAATTGACTATTAGGCTACTGCGGCTGCTGCAGCCTGAGATGATGTGTATTATTTTGAGTATTATCATTCCTATCTTAATATACTTTCTCGAACAATGCGTTATCAGGTTCTTTTTCTTAGATACACTTTGTGACCATGTTAGCCGGCGATCATGAACCAGAGATTTCACCCGGAGTTCTTTCCATCGAGTCGTGGGTTTGAGTTTTGAATCCTCTAAAGACCCTCCAAGTAAACAGGCAGATGCACGTTAACTTTGTTTGGGCTTCCTGTCCTCTAATTGGCACATTATGGCAGTTTGGAGAGTGGGATGCCAGCTCAAATATCGCACACATCACTTGATCGAGGCTCGAAATTACGAGGTCCATCACCAATAGCTTTCGAGATGCTTCAAATGTGATATTAATAAACAACTCATAAATCATTAGTTACTCATTCGATTGTAGAAATATCAAAGGAATTAGAAGCAAGCTGAATTAAGACAATTAAGTAAATAATTCTCTGATTTCGTTGTATTAGTTATTCAAAAAATAATGATTAATTACATTTTTCTTGTTTCCTAAGGTTTTCTTCTGCTATCTAAAATCCATTTAATATAATGTGTTATCGTATAACAACTGTTGACGACCGTCCAAATAAAGCATATTCCTTAAATTTAGGTAATTAATATTTTTTTGATTATTGATGGAAATATGTAGTTACTTGATAATTACGAAATACTTTAAAATTATGCCGAAACTTAAGATACATAGAAAATTAAATGTCGTTAATACTTGACTCAAGAACTCAAATATTAGAGGGAAAGATATTGCTCCTTCAACTATTCATTAAGCTTAGCTCTAAATTTTTACACAAAAGAAACGAACTGAAGTATTTCAAACAAAAAAAAAAGAAGTAATTTTCCGCATGACTGGAATTTATCGCTAGAAGTTATTCAACATTAAGTGCAAGTTTCAGTATCCCTATTAATTAAATACTCTTAAATCTAAAGAAAAGTGGCATAAAAAGTCTCATACACCGGAGATATTTTAAATTCTTTCTCAAGGTGTTCATTATATTGAATTTGCTTTTGATGTGTTTGAAGTCTTATGAAACAAAAATGATCCTAACAATGAATTTCTCTACAGTGAGGAATTATTTTATAAAGTTAGATTTAGTGGCGAATATTATACATTAAACTTTACTCGTGATGGAGTTATATGCTTATAATTTAACACGAAACTCCTACAGGAATGTTATCAGAAAATGTTCAGGAATTATAGTGACTAAAAATTTAAAATATTTAATTTTTTAATGTATGTTAAAGAATTGTTTTCATAAAAGCGTAAGAAGTTTTAAAAATTTATCAGCGATTTTTGCTGATCATGTTGATTAAAAGTAGTTTCTGGGCTCTCTATAAATTTTATCTATTACATTTTGCTTCATTTAAATTTTCAAATTTCTTAGATCTCGTACAGTAGTAAGCCATTCTGCAGAAAAACATCATCCATAAATTCTGTTGGATATTTTTGGTTAAATTGTACTCTAAAATATTCTACGTTTATAGACTTAAGTTTTTAAGAAAGAAAATTTTAGGTATAATATAAGAATAACTTAAATAACTATGAAAAAAAAAACTTTCGCAATGAGCCTTTTACAGATTATTGTAGGTATTATTTATAGATATTATAAGTATTATTTTATTATTCGAAGAAAAAAAATTCGGTATTTACAATAATTCAAAAATATTTTTATAATTCTGCATACATAATAGTCTACAAGTTTCGATACACTGTAGTACTTTCTGTAAAGTAAATGAAATACTAATAAATATTAAGATACGTTCTAAAACTTTAATTATTTTAATTAGGAAAAATATTAAAGTAATATATTACTTGAGATTAGTTTAAAACTAATTTTTGACCCTTCTGAGCTCCGTTTACAACTTTTATTATAGCAATGTACAATCAAGACCAACTTATAAATAGTTTTTAACATTTGACATTGCTTATTACTACAAAGAAGATTATTCTACGATTTACTTCTATTTGAAAAACTTCAGATACGCATTTTCCTACTATGCTTTCCCAGTTGAAATGTTTTAAAATTGTTAAAGGGCTTTTCATTTTCCATGGCCTTATTTGAATATAAACAAAGAAATGTTTCGAATGTATCTTAAAAAATTTTTAAAAGGTGTAGTTTATTCTTTATTTTGCTAAATGTATAAATGTTTTAAAAAGTTTTGGATGAATTGACAAGAAAAACCGCGAACTGGTTAAAAACATAAAAGAAAAGTTCCATTAATTGAATAATTGATGCTCAAGATTTGAAAATACTTAATTTTTCCAATGCAATTTGACAATCTCAAGTTCTTGGCAGTTTTAGTATTAATTCTACATAAGACAAAAAAATTAACCAATGAAAATTACGCAAGAGATGTTGAGATTCTTTGTATAAATAATGTGTTTCCAATAGTCTCTGATGTTTTTCTCTATTCCTCGACATAAATTTTACAAATTCTATTCATATCTTCAAACACATATACAGGTCTTTACGCTTCCGATTTTAGTAATCGGATCCGTATTCTGAGATGACCAAATCATAAACTTAACTTTTTTTTAACTTAGGATATTTTTCAATGTTTTGTTTTTTTTATTTAAAAGAATGTTTTTCATTTAATTCAAAGTAATAAGAATTTTATTAATTTACCAAGTATATTTCTTAATTAGTTTTGTATCTTTACGAATATCATATATTTCTAATTTAAGCAACTCGAACAAAACTAACATTATCAAATAACCACAACCAAAATAAGTTCTTATTAACATCTCTTCAATAAATAATTATATTATTTAATGAGAAAAATCTGTAGGAATTCTCATTACATAAATAAAAAGTGATAAAAAGTTAAAGATTCCTTTCAGAAAATTTCCATTCCTCTTCAACATTGCAGAACATACACAATAACAAGAATTATTGACATAGAAAACTTTATCCTGTGTTTTCATTTAATGCAGTAAAGGCCATCAAGAGTACAAAGACTTAACTTATATCCTGTATCAAACAGAGAAATAATGCAACAGGAACTGAAAGGAAGAGAATCCGTTTTAATCTTCCTTCCAAACAAAAGTCACTTATACCACAGAACAACAAAGATATAAATCTTCACAAACGTCTTCTTCAAGGGCTTAAACTCAGCAATTCTCTCACATTAGATGAGTCAGCACCTGTACATAGTTCAACAATGTATCATAAAATAAAACCAGTATCTTAGAAAAGAAATGTTTTATTCAATATTTTTATATAAATTGTAAGGCATCTTTTTCGTCAAAGTAAATAATTACATTTCTAGAGTAAAAATGGAAATTTTAAATGCAAGACCAGAATAAATTAATTTGAATCTTTAAATGCTATTTTAAGAAATACCACGAAATGCTGTGGTTTAAAATATTTGGTTAAAGTAACGTTTTATATATTTTCTTTTCATAAATCATTGATTAATTTATAATTAAATTAAGTGCATCGCTAAAATCAAATGACATATAATTTAAATCAGGTTTCTAAATTTTGCATTCCCTGCATGGAATTAAAAAGATAATTCTTAAAATTTTTTGGTTGAAAATGGAACAAAATATTTGATGATGAATTAATAAACATAAGAGTGTTTGAAGGGAAAATTTTTAATAAAGGTATCTGAAACTAAATAGATATTTCAAAATCATTTAGGAAAATTAAGTGAGCTTCAGTGCATTCGTTTTTCAATTAATTTTTTTTACCTTTAAGAATTTTGGATGCAACAGCTTTACGGTTTAAACATTCAAATGATATTTTTAGGTATACTAGACAGAAAGTGAGTGCTACGAGCTGTTTCAAAGCGTTTACTTTTATTGTGATTATCTCGATCCTAAATGTTTGAAGTAAAACAGAAATTGAAAAGAGAAACGATGTTAATATGAGAAACTAGTTTGCGGATAGATTAAAAGCAAAAACAGAATTTTACAAACTCTCAAAACTGAGTGAACTTGGAAACTGATTTATTTGGCAATTTGAGAATAATATTTTCTTTAAGATATTTATTTGTGATTGGACTAAAGCTAGCTTTTATCCTTATAAACTTCTAATTTTAAATAATTCTTCAAATAATTTGCATATTGATTAAAAATAATCATTTACTGCATTCATTGGATAAAAGAATCTAAAAAGAAATGCTATTAGAAATAAGGAAATACATAAAAAATGTAATTAATCTTAACCAATGTTAACTACCCAACCACTCTGGATGCAGGTGTGACCCAAATTAAATAACAACAGTACAAGCACAAGAAATAGTAGAATTATGACTTAAACTGAATACTTTTAGCATCATTGACAAGTGATTCTTTATTATATATCTCACAATAATTGCTCAAAATTTAGTCCATCTATAATATTACATACTTGACTGTGTTTATCAAGCGATTGATGTAACGTTTCAAAAATGTCTGATATTTCTCTACGCGTACAACATGAATAGATATTAGAGTGTTTATGTTCTTATTTTCTTTATATATATATATATTTCTTACTTTTATGATTCAATGTGTCACGCGCTCCCACACATTCCTATTTAAGGATGTTAATGAGTGTTAAGGATCAGAGCAATTGATTTTACATTTTACTCTGCAGAATAACACAGGTATTATGATTATTTTCAAAGCAATTGTGGAATGTAATTATAAATGTTCTGTAATATTTTAAAACCATAGGTAAAAGCATTTAAAAAAATTAATAAAAAATATTAATCTTTGTGACTTAAGATTTTTGAATCATATTTGATACAATTTTTTTCAGAATATTTTTTATAAGGCTTATGTGATTTTTCTTAAAATTAAAACTAAAAATATTCTCATTTATTTATCTGTTAAGTAATATCATAATATTGCATTAAATAAATACCTTTTCAAGTACATAAATAAAGCAATATTTATTTTAAATTGTCTTTCTGTGTTAATTCTAAAGAAAGCCGAAATTAATACAATACCTATAAATGTGCTTATTATATATAAAAATTTATCTCAAATCATACATTTATAACGATCAAGATTCAAATTAAATTTAATGAAATGGAATAATTACTCAATATTTATATTGTTATCACACACACACACACACA
>BMAW01051958.1:1911-54411 GCA_019974015.1 Nephila pilipes
AAATCAACCTTCACCGATTGCACCACCTCCAGTTCTCGAAAATGGCTTGATTAATCAAGTAGTTCCACAACAAAATAATGGAGTCTACAACAATCAACCGATTTCTAACGGGCCTATAAGAAATCAATGGAATCCAACGGTAAATTTACCTGTAAATCGTCAACCATTTGCCACAGAAAATAGTCCAGGATATGTAGGAAATGTATATCAAAACAATCCATCTTATCCAGATTCTAATCAAAATTACCCAGATATACCAGTTCCACAAGTTAATAATGAGCCCAATGTCAATAATTTTGATGGATATAATAGATGGATTCCTAATAGACAAGGACCATACAATCAGGTAGTTCTTCCAGCAAATGGACTCAATAACTATCCTCAAAGTTACAATAACCAGAATTCTGATAGTATTGTAGGGAATCAACAAGACACGATTCAAAACATACCAAGATTATTATTTCAACAAAATAATAAACCATTAAATAACGTTCCTTTAAATGGATATGGACAACAAGGATTCTACAATCAGCCTGTAGATTCTGCTCCAGCTCTAATAACGAACTTAGGGAATAATGATGCAAAACAGAACAATGGAATATGGCAACCCCCACAGAATTCAGAACCTCAAGACAGTTCTTTAAGTGATTTGACCAACGACGATGAAAGACAACAATCCAATATAGAACCACAAAGGTTTAATTCTCCTTCCAATAATTGGTTTCCGATGAACAATCAAAATTTTCCAAATTATGATGACGGATCAATAAGACGTCAGCCTCCAAACAATTGGTTCCCCATCTTCAATAGAAACAATCCAAATTCAGATGATGGACCAGATCAGACTCCAAATGAATCCGAAAAAAGTAAGCCACCAAACAATAGTTGGTTCTCGATCTTCAATCGAAATAAGCCTGATTCGGATGATGGATCAAAGCCAGCACCAACTATACCAAAACCTACCACAAGAAAACCTACTAAATTACCGACCATGCAGATATCTTCACAGAAAATCCCATCAATATCGAAAACTACAACAGCACCTAAATCAACAATTAACCCATCTAAGGCATGCGCAATAGAATTTGGTGAGGAAATGTTTGTAAAATTGTTGAAGGGTGATGAATTTTATTCAATATTCGATGAACATTTATCTCATGATTTAGCAGTATCGGTTAGTTCAGAACTTGTTAAAAAGGCAATGCACGATTACGGGTTATCCAAATACGGAAATAGCGCAGCTAAAAATTGTGCTCGAGAAATTTCGTTACTTCCTTCGGCAGCAAGTGCCCAAGCATATGCAGAAAAAATTGCTAAGTCAGTTATGACAATATTTTACAAAAATCATTTGCTTAGAGGAAACTGCAAAGCAGCAGGAGAATCCATGGCAGAAAAAATTTTAAGAATTTTAAAGAGCATATCTTCTAATTTTGATTCAGGTAATAATGATAGAACGGACCAAAATGAAAAAACAGAAGATTCATTTTCTGATGATGCTCCCGAATTGGCATCTGATGCGAAAACGCCATTTTCAGAGGAAACTCCTGAAAATTCAAAATTACCGCAAACTGTAAGGTCACATAAACGACTTCCACCGAAACTCCAAATAAAATCTAAAATTCCATCTCAACAACAAAGAGAGTCAGATGTACCGAGTCAAATAAATGTAACTCCGAGTAACGACAATTTAACGCCCAAGCAAAATTCGCCCACAAAGGCAAATGATGAAAACACCGCAGGAATAATAGCACAAAAACCTGCCAGATTAAGCCTTAAATCACATAAACTTCCTTCTTCAAAACACATACCCACTAGACCCCTTCCTGGTAATAGAAATAATACCCCTCAAACAAAAAATACTCCTGATACAACCGATAGTGAAGCTGCGGTTGCAACATCCCAAACAACCGATCAAGGAAAACCAGAAAACAATTCACCACTAGGAAATAATCAACCTCTTACTCCTCCGAGACACATACCATTTCACAGACCGCCAGGAGCTCCTCATAATATACCTCTATCAAACAGTCCAAAAACCGACAATAATGAAAAAGCGGCAGATGCAGTAGCAACGTCGAACGAGGAAAAACCTGTAAGCTATCCATTTGGAAACAATCAACCTTCATCAGTTCCAGAAAATATACGGTACCCACTAAACAGGCTTGGAAATCAGGATAACAATCCACCTCAAAATGATAATTTAAAACCAAATAATAACAATAATGCCGCAGCGATCGCATCAATGTCGGAAGAAGGAATTCCAAGATACAGACAATATCATAGGACACCCGGAGTTCCTGATGATACTAATATGCCTCAATCAGACAATCCAAATAACGAAAATGCGGAAGCCGAAGTAACATCAGACGAAAAAACCCACGTAAACTACCCATTAGGAAACAATCAACCTTCACCAATTCCAGGAAATAGATGGTACCCACTTAACAGGCATGGAAATCAGGATAACAATACACCTCAAAATGATAATTTGAAACCAAATAATAATGATAATGTCGCAGCAACGTCGGATGAACGAATTCCAATAAACAATGCACCGATCAGAAGCAATCAACCTTTTCCGTTTCCAGAGAACACAGGATTTCTTTTCAAAAACCAACCAGAAAGCCTAAATAACAATGCGCCTCAAATAAACAATAGTCCAAGCTTTAATAGCAATGATGATGCAATAGCAGCAATATCAGATGAAGGAAAAACCTCTAATAACTCACCATCAGGAAATATATGGTCATTCAAATTTCCGTTTTGGAAAAGACTAGGAGGGGACACCGACAACAATGCATCTCAGTTGGACCATGCTACAAGTTTTGATAATAATGATAATACAGTACCTGCAGCTATAGCTGTAGCAGCAGCAACATCGAATGTAGAAAATCCTGTAAATAATCCATTTAATAGGCCCTTTTTACTTCCAGAAAATAAACGATATCCTTTTAATACACTTGGAAATCAAAATAACAATTACTTTCAACCAAACGGTGGTCTAACACCAGATAGCGATGATACTACAGTTGCAGCAGCAGCGGATGAAGGAAGCTCAGTAAATAATCCATTTAACCGGCAATACCAACATTCAGGAAATAGAAGATATCCATTTAACAATCTTGGAAATCAAGATAACAATTTCTCTCAATCAAAAGATGGTCTAACACTAAACAGTAATGATGGTATTGTAGAGGCAGAAATAGCGTCGGATAGAGGAAATCCTGAGAATAATCAGTTCTTGTTCCCAGGAAATAAGAGATATCCATTTAACAGACTTGGAAATCAGGATAATAATATGCCTCAATCAATCGGTCTAACCCCAGTTAATAACGAGAACGGAGAAGTGGTTGCAGCAACATCGGATGAAACAATCCCTGAAAACAATTCCCCGTTTGATAACAACCAACCTCCAATTTCAGGAAACAGAGGAATTTCTTTTTATAACGTACCCGGAAATAATAACCATCCAAATTTTGTCAACAATGGCGGTGCAGAGGCAAAACTAGCAACATTAAATGAAGAAAATTCTCCTAGTAGCTCACAAGCCGGGAATAAAATACCAAATATATTTCCATTGCTAAAAAGACCAGGAGGAGATTCCAAGATTGAGGACAGTGTACCTCAATCAAACAATGCTCCTAATTCTGATAATAATGCTCCAACATTTGATGGTGGAAATCCTATAAGCAATCCATTTAACCAACCATTCCCACAGCCAGGAAACAGAAGATATCCTTTTAACAGATTTAGAAATCAAGATAATATCCCTCAATCAAACGATGGTTTAGCTCCAGATAATGATGGTACTGTAGAGGTAGAAACAGCATCAGATAGGGGAAATCCTGTAAATAATCCATTTAACCAGCAATTCCCACACCCAGAAAATAAGAGATATCCTCTTAAAATCCCTGGAAGTCAAAATAATAATGCTCCTCAATCAAATGATGGTTTAACTTCAGATAATAATGATGACGCTGCAACTGCAGAAGCAGCACCAGATGGAGGAAATCCTGAAAATAATCAATTCAACCAGCCAGTTTCAATTCCAGAAAATAGAGGATATCCTTTAAATAGATTAGTAAAACAAGATAACGATGGAGGGAGTCCTATAAATGCCCCTCAATCAGACGATAGCTTAATACAAAATAGTGATGATATGACAGAGGTGGCAGCGGCAGCAACATCAACGTCGGATGGGGATGATTCAATAAATAACTCACAATTAGGAAATAAACAACCAAAAATATTTCCACGTTTCAAAAGCCCCTTCTCTAATATTAAACAAAAAGGAAATCCAGATGAGACTGATGAAAATGCACCTGAAACAAGCAATAATCCAAACTTGGACAAGAATAAAGATACCACACCTATAGTAGGAACATCTGATGTTGGTAGCGATGAAAATAAATCACGCTCAAATAAAAATCGACATGATAACGAGAAAATTCTAGTGAATAGTGATGACAGTAACAATGAATCTCAACCCAATAACGTTCTCCAAGCAGCTAATAATGTTGCTGAAGCGTCATCCGAGGTACCAACAGATTCAAATTCTGGTCCAGAAAATCAAGGTGATGAAAAGCAGAACAATGGGAAGAAACCAACTTCGACAGGAAAACACCCATCGAAACATGAAAAAATGCTTGGAAACGATGAAAAATCACACAGAACTACTCAATCAAAAGTTAACACTGAAGCCGAAACATCTGCTGAGAGCTCAACAACTCCTGTTCCAACACAGCCTGAAAGCCTAACTACAGATGATAATAATGGAGACGACTCAGAAAATTCTAAATCAAATTCACTATTAGATACATTATCTGATTCAATCACAGGAAAAGAAATACAATTTCTAATGACATCTGCTTTAGAAAGTGTTTCGCCAAACGGCTTTGATTACAAAAAATTCACATCGGCTATGACATCAGTCGCATCTGACATGAAAAAGCAACATCCAAGATGGAGTTCTGACAGAACTCTTAAAAAATTGTACGTGAGTGCTATAGTTGCCTTAATTCAAGATGTACAAAATATTGCAATGAAGTCACCGGATTACAATAAACAACCAAATCCTGAATCACAACCAGTTCCAAGTATTGACTCTGAATCATACCCACCCTCTAATAACCAACAAAATAATGCAGCAGCGGCATCAGAATATTCCGGATCTTCTTCCTACATTCTTCCTACCAATGACGAAATTGACTCAGCTTCAGCAACAGCATTCTCAGAATCTATGCCTAAAGATAATTACCAGTACACACCAATTGAAATGGCCCCTGCCTACTCCAATATTCCTATTCAAGAAAGCGCATTGTTCCCCAAACAAAATGCAGGATTAAATAATGTTGGTTTCAATACCAACATTCAACCATCTCAAGATTTTAATAGAAATTACAACAATAGAGGAGCAATAGCTCCTACCAGGTATGCACAAAATGCAGAAATCAATTATGCAAATGTTGGTTACAATACCAACATTCTGCCATCTCAAGATTATGAATTCCACTATAATAGTGGTGGGCCAATAGCAACATCCAATTTTGCCCAGAATGTAGGAAATAATGGAAATGTTGGTTTCAATAGAAATCTGAATTCAAATTACAACAGTGGAGAGGGGGTATTACCTATTGATTATGATCAGAATGTAGGCTACATTCAGCCATCTCAGAACTTCAATACTAACTACAATAGAGGAAGAGTACAGACCTCAGGATTTGCCCAAAATGCAGGGAACAGATATGGAACCGGTGGCTTCAATAACAACTTTTAATCTCAAAATTTCTGCAAACAGAGTTTTCTATGAAATTCAAAAATATGGAAACAACTATGTAAGAGCTTTTGCTGGTACCCAGAGAAAAAAAAAATCTTCAATTTCAAATGGTATTTTTATTTATTATTTTTTAATTTAGAGCTAGCAATTTAAAAGTTTTTTTTTTATCACTTTACCTATTTAATTACCATATTATTAAACTAGAATTTATTTTTATTTGTTAAGTGCATTATATGTTTTGTATACAAGACCATGATTATTAATGTTTTAATAGTTAAACATTAAAAAATACATACATAAAAAGGAACTTTAAATTAAGTGTATATATATATATTATAACATATCAGTCATTTTTATACATTTGTTAATCTATAAAATCAATCCATATTACAAACAAAAACTCACATTTTTCATTAATCCTCCATAATCGAAACAATAATTTCAAGAACAAAAGAAAGGAATAATTGAACCGAATATCTGAATCTAAAATCAAGTGTGCCAAAACAATCACTTCAATTTCAATACAAGAAGATATTTAAAGTTATTGATCGATATAAAAGAGCTTGAAAATATTTGTATATTTAGGATAAGATATATATTTCAGATATTTAAACAAAAAAAAATTATATGAAAAATGTTTTTCAAACTTCAATAAGTAGCATAGAAATTAGTAATTGTAATGCTTCTTTCTTGCATGTAAGTTTCAAAATTATGAGGTCTGTTGCCAATAACCCTCATGTTGCTTCTAGAGTAAAATTAATAAAAATAATCAATTTTCCTTGTATAATGTTTAAAAGACATCAGATTAAAAATAATAATAATTTAGTGCAAACAATAACAGAAATTTAAAAAAAAAACATCAATTCATAAGGAATTAATAAAATATTCAAGCAAACTAAAATTTTGACTCTTGAGACTAGCTCCTTTATGAACTATTAAATCTACAAGTATTTAAAATGATAACTCGATAATTCCTTACTTTGCTGAAAGCATGCAACTAATTTTGCTCACACTTAAGTTTATTCATAGTCTATTTATATTGCATTAATTAAAAGATTTTAATCAATATTTCTTTTAATTCAGTATTTTAAATAAAACTTAGATAAAGCAATGTACAGGATGTGACTACATCATAACTCAGTAAATGTATACTACGAGAGACTTGGTTCAAGTGTTTTGTCATCATGTTATGTATATTTGTATATGTTTATTTTTTACTATTACAATAAATGTAGATCGAATTTGACGGTTTTTATTTTTATAGTGATGCCAGTCCAATTTACAATGTCAAATGAACAGATATATACTCAATTGTAACAATTAGAATCTAATGGTTAAATTACTTTAATTTATAGTAGCTTTTAACTCTCTCTTTTTTTAAAATTATTGATGTAACATAAAAAATTAACTTCATTTTTGAGGAAGATAAACATATAAATTGCTTTTCCTGTAAACAAATGTTTGATTATTTTAAATGAAATATTTAACAGTATAGTATAAAAACTCTAAAATCATTACACAATACAAAAACTACAAGTATTGAATAATACAGTAAAAAATTTTATGTAAAAAATTTATAAGAGAAACATCAACATTTTAGTTCATAAAATGAAACACAGCTCACAAAATACTTATTAAGATATAATGAAATCATATGATCAAATACATTTTAACCATCTATTTTAATGTTTAATTCTAATCTTTTTATCATTAATAAATAGATTAATATATATTTTCCCATTAAAATATTTAAGTAATATTTTTCAATAAGTAGCAACATTGAAATAAATAAGATAATTTAGCCACTATATGTTTATATAGATACAATTTTGCTCAATTTGCTAAACAAATAATAAAAAACCCACAGTGAAATGCATTTTTAGAAAAAACTTTATTACTGCACTATAAAAATTAATTTTCTACATGCACAATTACAGAAACATTTTTAACATATATAATTTTTAAAGCCCTCAATTTTTTTGGTGATTTTTTAATGATGTTTTTCAACAAAAAATTCAAACAAAGTAAAATTATTCAAATACCTTAACAGAAAAAGTTTCAGGAAAAACTTTTAAAATTTACAATTTAAAAACTTTTAATTTTTACAATTATAAATGATTTCCTTAAGAATAAAAGGAATAATAAGACTTGAGAAATTATTGAATAAATTATTTCAATCAAATGTGGTCGTATTTACAAAAGTAATTCTGCATATAAAATACAACTTAATGATTTACCAGTAACCTTTTGAATCACAATCATTCAATACAAATTCAAATAACTAAAAAGTAATTCATACTTACTATCACAGTTGATTACACAAAATATATACTTTTCACAAGGAATCAAAGTGAAAAACATAGTAAAATAAATGCTTTGTAAATATGTAAATAGTTTTATGTATATTCTCCTTTCTAAATGGAAGAGGGGAAAAGTGGCTAGTACAGAAATCACAGAAAAGGACATGAAAAATTAGAACAACCATCAGGGGTGGGTGGGGAAAAGACAAAGTAAATAACTTACATATCACATAAAACCAGGTATGTAAATTTCTTGTGACATAAAACTTTATGCCAAATATTAAGATAGATACATTAAATTTGAGTTACAATGCATAATAACTTGAAGTCTATTGCTTAAAGAACATATAAAGATCATTCAATCTTGATGTTGTCCACTGATATAAAAAAAAAATCATATTTATGTTAGATGAATAACACATATATTTCTTCAGTTACTATTAATATGTCTTATGTATCAAAGAGTTAAGAATTTTAAAAAATAGATTGGCAAAATTTTTCAGACATAAAATGTATACTTGACAAAAGTCCAATTCTAAAATTTCTTTTTTTATTCTTCAAGAAATGTAAATAAATAAATCATATCATATAAATATCATATTTAAGGCAGAGTAATGACATATATTCATACCAAATACTTTTGAAATATGTTTAGAATAGTTGTACATTTTAAGAAAGATAAATTTGGCACACTGATATAAATTTGGCATTTAGGTAATCAGCTCATGTAATTTATTGATCAATACACTATTTCATCACTTTAAAATTAAATAAAATATAAACATCATTTGTAAGATTTTAAATATTAAACATTTTTATTTAAAAATTAATAAAAATGATGCACTATATTTCCTTTAGTTTTCATGTTTTAATTATAATCCGATAAAATATGTGAAAATAAAATAAAAAACAGTATGATCAAAATTATAAATATAGAAATGGATCATAACAATTTTTCAAGACTTGGTAATAATAATCTACTTTTTACCAAAAATATAACAGAGCAAACTTTTCAGACTTAGGCAAGAAACACAATTCTTAAGAGTCAAACATTTTCTTATTCAATCCTCATTAAAGTTGTTTTGACATATTATTAATGATCATTTGGCCTTATTGAATTAAATTAAAAACAACTAACCACAAATTTTAGCATTGAAAAATAAAATGAATGGATCTAACATCATGAAAATTAAATATCTGAGATATTTCAGTTTGTAAGAGGAAGGAAACATATAAATTGGTTTTTCTACAAATAATTAATTTAGGTATTTCTTTTTAAAAATGAAGATTTTATTAGTACATTATAATAACCAATATCATTACATAATGCAAAAATTATTATTAAAAAATCAAGTATTGATAAATACAGCAATAGCATTTTACCAAAAAAAAAATCTTATATTTTTTTTATTTATTAAATGAGATATGAATTACTTATTGAGAGATAATGAAACTCTGTTCTCCATAATATTTCAAACATATTATATCTTTCTCTCATCAATCATTTTAATACACAATTTCTCATCACTTATCCCTATATATAGATTAATATATTTTTCCTGATGAAAAATAGTGATAAATAATTTTTCAATAGGCAGAAATATTTAAATAAATACCAAGTTAATTTATTTATTACATACTTATGTAATTTACTTTATGTAACTTACTGATCATTACAGTATCTCCTCATTTTAACTCACTTTTTGACAATTACATAACAAAGATATTCCAATGCATTCTTGAAAATATCTTAAATGCTGCAAACTGCAGCTAAAGAAACACACATTTGTTTGGAAAAAAAAAAAAAAAAAATTCTTATTCAGAAATAAATCTGATTTGGATATATTAATTTATGTAATAAATTATACTCATTCTGTTGAATTACAAGCTAATTATATTTAGAAACTCCAAAAAATAGCATTAAATGAATATTTACTTTTATATTTTGCTAAAATAAACAATGTTGCTTATTAGGTAAAGTAATTAAAAAAATTTAGGATAAAAGTTCATGCTTTAATTAAAAAAATTACATTACATATAAATTGTTTTACAATTTACAAGTAATGAAAAAATGAAAGTTAATACACATACTTTACAAAATCAGATACTTTGTGTATTTATGGGCTGTACTGAGAAACAGGATACATATTTGTTCATTCTTACTTTAAAGCAGTTGGTACATAATATATATTACCTTTAAATTGATTATACATTGGTAATTATCTTATTAATTACTAATTTAGTTTAATGTCAAAGAAAGCATGAACATTTCCTCAAATTTGATATACGTAAAAAATAATACATGCTCCCACATTTTTCATCATTTACATATTTTGATACTTTTCATATGATTTGTTTGCCCTTTAAATAATCATTTACTAAACAATGTTCCTGATGCTAGTATCCAGTCTAAACTTAAGAATATTAATGAAAAAAAATCTTTTATACATCACTATAAGTAAAATGAACTAAAAATCCTGAGGCTATACACTGTTATTAAAAATTACATTCTATACTATAATCTATAAATAGGGAACGGTACAGAAAATGATAATAGATTATTTATTGCTAATCAGGAGTATCAAACTAAGTTAACCAGAAATGACAAATTCTTTTTTAAAAAAAAACTATACTACACAATCTAAAATTAGCTTTCTTAGCAAATTATTAGTTATGATTGTCACCAAATGCATCAATTAAAAAATGTGTACCTCAATTATATTTAACAACATGGATTTGTACGCATGAAAAAATTTTCCACGGACAATTCAGAGAGAGTTCATGTACCTATCACAAATTTTAATTCAAATATTGTTATATTTGGTGCCTTTTTAAATGGCTACCATAGATTGGATACCCAACCAGATAAAGGTGGCTTCTTAAACTTGATAATATGGATCACCACTTTAGAAGATGAGCAAAAAAACAAAGAAAAAAAGAAACGGGGGGGGGGGAGTTCTTTTGTTTTTGTATTTATTTAATATTAAATTTCTCATAGAAATGTTTTATTAATATCTTTCTCAAAATCTTATATAAAGCTTATGGTTTGTTCTAAATTTATTACAGTGAATTATTTTCCTCACATTTTTTGAAGTAACATATGTTCTTTAAATAAATAGTTTTTTTCTTCTCAATTACTATGTTTCTCATGAATATACAATAATTAACATATGCATCCATGAAGTAAAAACAACAATTCTTTCACAATAGTTTGTCCACTACTCAACTGAACAAGATATTTAATAACAATAACAAGTTTAAGATATACTATCTTCCTTAACTGGTCATCGATTGAATCCAAAGCCCAAAAATTCGATAAATTTTGCTGTAATGAGCATTTTAACATATAATGAAATGATTATACTATGCTAAACAGACTATGAAGCAGTATCAATTCACTGCATGATGGTTTAGGACACCAAATTAAAATATAAGGACCAATATTCTTTTAAATACACATATATGACATATAATTTTAAATATAATTCTGTATATATATTTAAATAAATAATCTTCAAAAATTGCAGTTTTCTTTTTTCATATGTACATTTAAAAATTAGTACATAAATTATTAGGAAAATTCTTATCTCTCTCTTTTATTAAAAAATATATATAATTATACAAAAATATAACTATCTTTCACCCTTTTTTAATCACAAAATGTTAATTTAATTTAGATTTGGTTTCAGAAGAATTTCTTTTCTTCCACTGTCCATAAATAAAACAAATTAAGTCATTTTCTTTATACCACACAGTCCAAAGAAATATCAAGAAACAGCATGCACCTAAGAGTAGATGCCAGATCCAAATATATATATTGTTGCAACACAAATATATCTACAGAAAAAGAAAACAGAATTAAAGATATTAAAAAAATGACTTTTGATACTACCAAAGAGTAAAAGTATTAAGTTTTCAACGAGGTTAAGAAATACAATTTAATGACTGAAGAGTAAATGAGAAATGTTTGCACAAAAGACAATAATTTTTAAAAACATCTTAAAAGTAAATTTTTCCACATGAATGATTATTGATAATAACATGATTTAAAGAGAGTGAACTATCACAAGAACATTTTTATCTACTTAAATACAGAAGCAGCTTAATTATACAAATATATTTAATCAAACATTTAATATGCAGGGTGTAGTTACAAAATAATCTCTCTCTCATTGGGTTTAAATTTCCTATATTCCCAATGGTATTATAGATATGAAAACGAACAATACTTCAAGAAAAAGAAAAAAAATTTGACTTTGTTTCTGAACAGTTACAAATAATCTATTTGTCCGCCTATCACTACATGATACAATAGTCCTATTCATCCCAGAATTGTTGGAATAAATCAATGTTGAGTCTGTACTAAAATGCTGTGCAACTTTAGACATAATCACCAACATTAAATGTGCCAAAAAGTTGGATGTGGAATACCCAGGTCACAGCAAAAGAAATTATTGATTTCTGTGGGAAACGCAAAACAGTCTCAAAACTGTCCTCTGCAACATGTAAAACATTTAGTCTACAGGTCACATTCTTTTACACAAAAAGTGTTATTGAATTGGTGAAACCAGTGCAAAATCTTCAGATGGACTGGCTTAAGAGATCCATATTTTCTTTTGAATGCTCTGTGCACTGAAACAAGCATTGAAGATTTCACATATTCTACAACACAAAACATTTTCTGTGATTTGTTGCAACATCTCATGGAAAACAAACAGTTTCTTTCCAGTCTCTAGGAACTTAGAAATCAATTTCATCTTGTTCTTCCTTTTGTTAGCAATGAATAAGGCAATTATGTAATTTTGAAACCCAAGGATTATTTTGTAATCATTCTGTATGCAAAGCTAAGTGCATTTACCTTTTTTAATATCATTTAAAATTTCAAAATTCATCATCAGACATGATTATAAAAATTGAGAAAATATGAATTTTTTTTATAAAAAAACCTAAATGTTTATACACTTACATAAAAATGCTTTAAGCTTTTTTTTATTTTTAAACTTAAAATATTTTAAACTGTTTTGAAAGAAATAATTTTAAATAATGTATTACCTCGGAAATAGATGTAAGACCAAGAATTAAACATAAGGTTGTTACTATTAATGAGTGAGGAGTAATTTTCCACCACCAGTATTTTGGAACTTGAAAATATTCTTGAATAAAATGAATGCTGCAAAACATAAGAAACTCATCTTAGTAATTTAAAAATATAAATTAAGGACTTGATTAGAGCACATAATTTTCTAAAACGTAAATCTAAAAAAAAAAAAGTTTCTCATAACTTAGAGAAATATTGACACACTCATTCTATAAGTTTCAAATTTTTATGCTAAAATATATAGATGTTTATTATACTTTATGTTATACATCTATTAGCAATAAACCAACTTTTCATACTTTCAAGGAGTAATAATCAAGATTTGATAAAACAATTTTTATAAATAAATGAATATATAATGTATTACATATTCCTATGAAGAGGACATAAATTAAACAATTACCTATGCACCAGTCGAAATAACATATTTAAGCAATTAGCAATAATAAAACCCGAGCTTCCAACCACAGAAACTAAACAATAAGCAGCAGTCAAAAAACCAACAGACAATAAAACCAAGTTCTTATTGTATCTGTAAAAAGAAGACAATATAAAATATTAATAAGAAAATAAATACACACAGATCTCAAATAAAATTCAGTAGAATTTTTTTTAAAAAGTCTGCAAGATAACATAGTTACATAGAACATTCATGTTACTTAAATATCACATTTGATACATTTCTCAATATTTTAAATGTTGCTTTACTGCAATCTGTGTCATGAATAAGCCATCCATAGAGCAAAGATTTAAGCCACAAACCAAGAAGTAGGGATATATGATGAAATATGATTTGTTTGTATACAATACAAAGTTTCAATAAGCACACAGATTTGTAATTCAGTTTGGATAGTAAGATGATTTATTTCAAATATAAAAACTTAGACCCAATCAGGAACTCAACAGAAAAACTTGTCAAGGCTTAGAAACTCCATCAAAATAAATACTTGAATATTTTAATCACTACAATGTTCGCAAGTTATTCAAAATATTAAATACCTACAAAGAATTCTATCTTGTTATTGAATAGTTACATGAATTTAATTCTTCTTGAGATCTATGTTTTTTTTTATTTGGCAGATATTTGCAAGAGAAAAGAAAAATTATGATTTTGTTATTTTATGACTAAATTTATGTGTGTATGTATATATATATATATAACACATGGATCAATAAGTCCCGAGACTGTGCGGTCGTTTTTTTGCGATTTCCTCCTTCAAACGCAACAGCAAGTCAATATAATAATCACTGTTGATCGATTTACCTTTTTCGAGGTAGTCAATGAAAATCACGCCATGCGTATCCCAAAAGACTGACGCCATGACTTTGCCAGCTGACTGCTGCGTTTTCGGACGGCTTTCGCCAGCTGTGCGCCACTCAGATGACTGCCGCTTCGACTCTGGAGTGTAGTGATGTATCCATGTTTCGTCCATGGTCACGTAACGATGCAAGAAATGTTTTTTGTTGCGAGTAAATAGCGATAAATAGCTTTCTGAATCATCGACTCGCTGCTGTTTTTGTTCCATCGAAAGCAATCGCGGCACCCACTTGGAAAAAACCTTTTTCATGCTCAATTTTTCATGAAGGATAGTAAATACACTTCCATATGATATCTGTGTCATCTCAGCAATCTCACGGAGCTTCACTTTACGATCTTTCATTATAATTTTTGTCCCTTCACTCACATTTTCCGGTGTAACGGCTTCCACAGGTCTACCCGAGCGTTCCGCGTCATTTGTGTCGGTACGACCAAGTTTAAACTCGGCAAACCACCGACAAATCGTTGCTTTTGATGGACAAGAGTCCGGGTAACATTTTTCAATCCATTGTTTCGCTTGCATGGTGTTTTTACCCATTAAAAAACTATGTTTTATCAGAACATGAAACTCGGTTTTTTCCATTTTTTAAGCAAACTACAAAACGACTTTACTCCAACCTCGATAACTCAGCTGTTTCTGGTCCGATCGACTTAAAATTTTGACACGTTTCAAGCAAAGGTTAGTACTCTAGAAAGACCTGGTTACTGGTTTACTACGAGCGCCCTCTCTGGGTTAGTCTCGGAACTTATTGATCCATGTGTTATATTGCCACGAAGCTTAAAAGCCCTAATAGTGCAGAAGTAAAGTGCTTGTTTACATAACGAGAGTTCCCGGGTTCAAAACAGAATGCCAACAACATTGCAAATTCATGTTAAAGTTTTGTTTAATTGTTCTCTGTTTCCTTCTTTAATTTCTAAAACCTTCCAGAAGATTTTTCACATTTCCAGAACAGTATTCTGGTATATTCTCTGATATATATAAGTATTCTCATATAATAATTATTTTTATTCTATTTGTTTTTATGTATTCTAATAATTAAGGTATATTTCTTATATTTCAGATTATATAAGATTTATTTTACATTATTATTATATACATATACATATATATACATATATATATACACATACACACATACATATACATATATACACACACATATATATATGTAAACAAAATTATATATATATATATATATATATATATTAAGTGTTCAGAATATTCCAGCAGAAGTTGAAATACTTTGATATCTACTGAATGAAAAGCATGTTTTAAATGGGATTACAGCCTTTATTGCTCTATATCCCACAAAAAACAATCGACCAAACAATATCTTAGTTTAATTAGTTCTTCATGAATATAAATTAAACACAACTGAATAAACAAGAGTGTGAATTTTTTTAAACAATACCAAGATAATCTATACACAATTCTAAATATCATTAGAATTGTGCATTAAAATGTGCATCAACACACATTTTTTAATATCACTAATCATTTATCAGTCCATTTGAGAGAGAGAAGATCATTAATATTTAACAAAATGGTTCACAGAATTTTAGTGACTGTCAATTAATATATATTTAGTTTTACCACTGTAAGGAAATATTTGCAAGCTAGTAATCTGCATAATTTTTTCAGGATTGGATGTGGAAACAATGCATGATTGATAGAGAAAGTCATAGCTTCCATGATTATGTACAAGAATGAGTTAGACTTTATATAAAATTAAGGGATTTTCATGGTCAATGAGTCTATTATAGAGTTTCCTCGATAGATAGACAATGTGAATTTTTATAAGTAGGATTTTAAGGTCTTTGTGAATAACTAAATTTCTGATGTACCAGAGGGAGTTTGTAATTATTTTGAGGATTTTATTTCAGAGGATTGGTATAAAATTATAAAACATAAAATTATATAATTGAAAAATAGTTTGGAGGCAGCAGTCCAAAAAATATTGATAACAAATTAGTATAATGTTAATGGTATATCTTTTACAAAGAAAAAAAAAACTACCCTTTGTTTTAACAAAATTCAAACAAAGAATACATTTCTGAATTAAGAACAAACATATGAATAAAATTTATAAAAATTCCAGCACATCATCCTTATTCAGTTACAGATAATTATTTTTAAAGTGTTATATTTTCCAAAGGTAAAGGCAATTCCTTTAACCCCATTAGTATAAATGCTCATGGAAAAAGTTTTCCCACAGTACAAGATTTGGGAAGCACTTACTTGCCCTACAGACAAGAGCATTTCCTAATGCTAAGCCAAACATGTGCTGAATTTTGTAAAAAATATACATTACATAATAATGAACAAAAAGTACCTTTTTCTTAAAAATGAAGCTATTTTTAAATATGTAAGAAAAGATAAGATAATTTCAATCATAATAGAAAAGTATTGTATAAATACAATACTTTAATTGTTAACAATACTATAATTAACAATCACAAAATTCACACAAGATTATTGACACAAAATGTAATGAAGGAGTTTAAAAATAAATTCTAAAAATGAATTATTATTACATTAATATTAAATTATCACTTTAATTACATATCATCTAAATTCAACACAACAGCTAAATGTATAAATAAAAAAATAAGAGTAATTTAACATAAAAGTACAGACTGGAAGCATAATTTTCTATGGCTTACAGAACAAAAAGTATAGAATGAATTACAACAGAATACATTTGCTACACTTTTTTATAGATAAATTGACATAGTAAAATCGGATAGTCGTAATTGTTATAAATAATGAAACTCATAACTTATTATAATTCTAATTAAATGACACGCAATAAGTCTGAGTTCATGCTTCATCTCCAAATTTCATAGTATATAAAAGCTTTAAATTATCATTTAATAATTTAAAACAAAGAAACTCTACAGTAAGATGATTATATGATTATACTCTAGGAGAAACAAATCCTAAGCCTATATACTTTGAGTACTTAGCTGTTGTTCTACAGCCAATTAATTATATGGGCTCTAATAAAAATAAAAATATAAAAGTTGGATTATAAAAAGAATTATTTTTAAGTGCTAATATTCCTGTATAAAAGAAGCTACTTTATACTAGTGCTGGCCCAACTAATTTTTTTTTATTATCATTAAAAATTTATGGAAATTTGATTTCAATCATGTACCATTGTTTTTCAACATTAATTAGTAGTTCACATTACAGATTACTGACAAACAGAAGAAATCTAAAAGTAAGATATTTCTATATTAAAAATACAAAAAAAAAAAAAAAAAAAAAAAACTGATAATAGAAATATATAAACTTAACAACCTGTCAATTTCTACATGACTCATCACAGCAAATTTAAATCCTTCTGATATACCATTCATAGCTAAAAGCAATACATAAAGACAATGCCATCGCATTAAAGTCAAACCTAAAAGGGAACAATAAAATTAAAATAAGAAATCACAATCATGTTCAAAATGTATGAGTCTCATATACTTATCTTATTACTAATTGTTTAAACAGAAATAGTTTAAGATATACTGTTTCAAAAACCAAAGTACACAAATTTTAAAACAAAAATATTGAAAATAACATACATTTAATGACTTCAGATAATTAAAGTTTAATCTCAGCTCCAAATGATTTAAATTACTTTTAAATCCCTACACAATTAAAAACATCATATATACACAATACAATCATCAAAAAAAAGGGGGGGGGAAGCACACTCTTAATAACTTAAGCAATTTTCATTGCAACTGGACAAAATGTATCAGCAATAATGGATCAAAAAGAACTAAATTATGATGTGTGTGTGAATTAAATCATTACCTTAATAAACACAATTAAGGTTAATAAGATATATTTATTCTACAATTTAGTGAAATATGAAATCCCTTTTTTTCAGAAAAATCCTTTTGAGTTTGAAAAATTATTACAGTTCCACTATAATGAAAATAATCTGTTTGTTAATCAAATTTTTCATGCATTACTTTCAATTATTTTAGAAACAATTTCAATGAATTCTATGTTGACATCTTCTGGGTTAATCAATGTAGACTGTGCTTGCTTCATTACTTCCTGCCAGTCTACACCTTTTATAATAGCTTATTCTGCTTGAAAATGAGAATTCTGTAACGATGAGGCATAGATCACTATCTAATGAGCAGTTAAATATAACTATTAATGTAACCTTCAAAGGATGATGAACATATTATAAAATCAATTAAAGAAGCTTTACCTAGCGCATTTCTATGCATAGGAACAGTGGTATCGAGGACAGTAAAAAAATTAGAGTCTGTTAACTAATCAATAAAATCACTGTTATACCTAGAAGAATTATTAGATCCTCATATCAGATGATAGAGGTTAAATATTCAAAAATGAAGGTTAGATCTGTGGATGGTTCGAAAAAATATTTTATTAATGAAATACTTGTTTCTCGGAGGGTATATACTAAACATAGAAAGAAATATTTCTAGTTTCTATTTTAACTACAAATATTTCTAGGTATAGCACTTGTGCTATTTGCGTAGGAATCTGTCAGACACAAGATATTCCTTAATATTGCTATTAGTGATCCTTTTTCAGGTCTGTCTGATCCATCAAATCTAAACATAATTTTTTTGGGAAAAAATTTAAACTGCCCTTATCTTTTAGGAAAGTTTCCACATACAAAAATCTGCTTGTGAAAAGAAAGGAATATTTAAACAAATAAATTCATTTTTTTAGACCTCTATAGTTCCCCTATAAAAAGCTCATTACTGAAATAGAGAAAAGAAAGAAAATTTTATATCTTGTATATAATTTCTATCCTTCCCTAGATACATCACAAAAAAATAGTTGGGAATGAGCATTTTTTATCCAGTGTACATTAAGAAAAATATATATAGAACATATATACAAATAACGTTTTCCCCTATTATCATCCATTCTCTACGTTATTAGATGCATCCTTACCATACAAAGAATTTGATTACCTATACTTCATATCACTGTAAGAGCCTGATTTTTTCTGATTGAGGATGTAGTATGAGCTCCAAATTCTAAAATTTTGCGTAAATGTGTGAACATTGTTTCCATTGCTTTTGAAAACTTCTTATATGAATGCCATTTGCTTTTTTTATATGATTTGAAAGGAATTTAACATTTTTTTAAAAAAAATGTTACCTAACAATTGTTGCATATTAATATCCTAAATGAGTTTTTAATACTGCTGAATAGTTCTTAGCATTAGTATCTTGAAATTGTAGTCTTTTCGCATCCAGTAATGTTAAGTGCTGTCTGCTCTTAAATTCCAATATATATATATTTCTATTTTATATAAGTACAATATTTTAGAGAATTAACTGAATCATTTACTTTACAATTCATGTGTGCTACTCTTATTGAACAAACATTGAGTGGGATGTGCAACAATTGATACAAAATACTGGTGATTGACAAAATTCTGATTGATGTAGAAAACTAAAACATTTAGAACATTGCCTGGGTTTATCTATAAAAAGCTGAGCTTTGTGATTTATGAACTAAAGTTTTATGTTTTTTGGTAGGGTTATTCCTAAGATAGTTATCAATACTGGCAAGATTTCATAGAATGTTGCAGATCTCACAAAATGACAAAGTTTAACAATTCCCATGTCATTTGTCTCTTGTAATTCAGTTGTTAAATCTTCCAGAAACATACAAGTAGGAATCGAGAAATGATCCCTGCCATATGATACTTAGAGGCAAAAAGGAAAAAAGGAGAGAAACCAACTCAAACTTGCAAATGTTTAAGAGTCAATTATCACAAAGCTCCCCAAAACCAGGATTTTGGTTTTATCTGATTTTTGAATATTACATATAGTTCATATTTTTGTTTTCAAACACATGGTGGAAGACAATAGATCTAAAAAATTTCCATACACCTGATTCCCTAATTTCAAGAGCTCAATCAGTTCAATTTGTTTTCTCATTTAGTAAAAAAATCAATAAATTAATCACACTATCTAAGCAATAATTTAAAAATTGTCACAGTAATCAATAACATATACATAAAAATATTACATTAATAATACACAAATCAAAATAATATGCAAAAAAAGTTTAGTTTGGGAATCATAAAATCACCATAAAGCATTTAGAACAGTACAGTTGAGAAAAAAATGTGATTGATAAATAATATTCAAGCAAACTTAAAAAGAATACATTTCATGATTATTCAAAAAAAGAATCATAAATTTTCCAAAAGAGAATAAATAAATGAATATATATTACAATCTTAAAATAAACTCCTTGAAGAATAAATTATTGGGAGAAAATATTGATGATCTTAATGTCATGTGATGTAATATACATCAAAATAATCTTCCCCTAGAGGAGGGAGAAGAAGTCTCAATGTTTGCACAATTAAAATATTTTATAAGTCTACTAAATAATATACTTTCTCATTCTTTTTTATTTTTTTAAAAAGACCAAATGTTCACCAAATCATTTTAATTGACAGAATACAGGAAGGTATGATCTAAAAAATTTTTAAAAAAATCTGAACTCAAAGCCTTTTAGTAATGATTTTAAAAACACTTTTAAAAATCAACTATTATAGCAAAATAATCTTTAACTTAAAAAAACTGGATTTCTCAAAAGGGACAATAATCATAATCCTATGAAGTTTAGTTCCAGAATTGTATCACAGAGTATGCCAAAAATAAGTTTCAACATCGAATTTTTAAAAAAAGTCTGAAGCAAATTTTGAAACAATCACTTTGAGGTGCATTTTCTTACAACTCATAATTTCTGTGTACCAAATTTCAGGTATCTGAGTGTTTCCATGTTTGTGCTATGCCACACACAAACTCTTTATATTAATATAGATTTAGAACCAAGCATTTTTGGGTGTAAATTATAGATTATAGAATAATACAAATAGATGAATTTCAACTAAAATAAAAGATAAAATTTTACTCTGAATCTGCACTATTTCAAAAGATATATATATTTTTCATCCAACCCTTCCTTTAAAAACCATAAAGTTCTCATCAAAGTCAATTTTTTTGTTACAATATACACTCATGGACAAAAAAAATTAGCGCACCAAGAAATAATGGCATAAAGGTACGTGTCGGGGGAGATATGCAAATGATTAGAAATGTAGCATGATTGCGCATTACCTATAGCCGGTAGAGGGCGTTTAATGTTGTTCTCCATGGAGTATAAAACAGGTAACCAAGGCTTGTTTGAGTGTGCTGAATCATTTACAAAGGAAGAGCTGAGGAAGACACACCATTATGCCGTTTTCGAAGACAATATGAGCAGCTGTCGCAGTTTGAGAGGGGGAGAATCATCGACATGATGGAAGCTGGGTGGTCAGCTAGGCAAGTAGCTTGTCAATTAGGCCGCTCCGATGTGTTAGGACCAGTGGATCCGAGAGATGTCATTTACACGAAGACCAGGCTCAGGACGCCCACGACAGAACAGTCATCGAGAAGACCGCCACATCGTAAGAAATGCACGCGTACAGCCAATTGCTTCATCTGCCGCCATCCAGGCACAGGTAGTACCTTCACTAGGGGCTCCTGTGTCTTCTCAAACCATACAAAGGCACCTGGCTGAAGGACATTTGGGATCGCGGCGCCCATTACTTGTGCTATCCTTGAAGCCTACCCATCGATGCCTCCGTTTGGAGTGGTGCCACGCACGAAGAACTGGACTGCAGCGGAGCGGAACCAGGTTGTCTTTAGCGACGAATCCAGATTCAATCTCAGATGTGATTACAATCGTGTTCATGTGTAGAGACCCCGTGGTGAAAGCCTCAATCCTGCCTTTGCTTTACAGCGACACACACTGCTCCCACAGCTGGTGGGATGGTATGGGGTGCCATTGCCTACAATACACGGTCACACCTAAAATTGATCCATGGGACCATGACAGCCCAGCGGTATGTCCATGACATCCTATAACCACTAGTGTTGCCTCTCATGCAACGGCTCCCAGGAGCCATTTTTCAACAAGACAATGCTCGGCCTCACACGGCAAGGGTGTCACAAGACTGTATCCGCACTTTTACTACCCTTCCTTGGCCTGCCCAATCTCCAGATTTGTCTCCAATCGAGCATATCAGGGATCATTTGGGATGGCGAGTTGGGCATCCCATGAGTTTGAACGAACTATAAGCAAGGTTACAGCAAATACAGAACAAAATGTCTCAAGACATCATACAGAACTTGTATGCCTCAATGCCTGATCGTATCGCATCGTGCATTCGCGCTTCATCGGATTGAACAGGGTATTAAATCCTCCGTTCTTTTGCCTTTTTCTCTGAAATAAATGATCCTTTATCTTTGATTTTCTAAACATTTACTTACATCAAAGTAGTCATTACGTATGTAAAATTTCGTTTCATTTTTGTTGTCATATCAGGGTACTGCTTTGGAATTACGTGTTGCCGATATGACATCATCCCACGCATCTGGCAATGAAATCGGGAATTTGAATTCGACGGTATTTTTCAGTTACGTCATACAAAGTTATTTTTCATTGGATGCTGATTCTTAACTGTCGAGTTGACGATGTCGAATGTAGATTCCGAATATATATATATAAGGAGATCTCATTGGAATGAGTTGCTTCTTGGATAGCTTGGATGGCCAAATGAAATCTTAGATGTGATCTTAGATGGTTGATGAGACTTCGACTATGATCGATGTGACCATCAATATGATTCAGTAGCTCTCGGCTTAAAGAGTGTTGTTATTAAAGAATGTTGTAAATATGTATATATGATTGTGTAAATAAATTTATAATTTTAAAATATTAGAGTTTGTCTTTCTCTGCATGTGGCATTAAATTATCAAAGGCCAACTTAGGTAGGCCAACAATTTTTTTGTCCATGAATGTATAAATTGGAGCACTTATTATTTATGTTGTCAAAATCTAGCCAAATTTTGTTGTTTTAGATAAGGATGTTTTCATGGGTCAGAATGATTAGTTAATAATAATTGTTGTTAAAAATGTTTAGTAGACTAATACATCATATCACCAGTTTTTTAAAATTTCTCCAATTACATTTAAAATAAAAAATGTATGTATTTCTTTTCCAATAACTATTAGTTTTGTACTTCTAGGGTGCTGTTCTGCATATTTGTTAGTTTTATGAGAAACATTTCATGATTAAAAATAGAATTAAATATACTCTAAAAAATTTATATCAAATTTTTTGTAACTTGAAACAAGCAACAGCAATTTCCAAAAAAGGAAAATGTATTGGAACAGGATTAGGACTTTTCAACATTTAATAGGTTCTACAGAATTCCAAATTTCCTCATTAAAACATTGTTTCAATTTTAGAATCACTTTTATCAATACAGTAAATCGTACTTTTAACAAATTGGACCATTTAAAATCATTCAAGTCTGTATCAGATACTGTCCAAATTTTTTTCTATAATAAGTAGTAAAGAATACATTTTTGCTTACAATACAATTATTTTAACATATAGATCCAGTAAAACCCCATCTAACTTTTTATAAACATGCAACAACAAATCTTATTTCACCACAATAAGCCATGTATGTTAATTTCTACAGTGTTTTGAAGAAGTTGAGTTGTAATGAATTCATAACCATCCTCATATAACAAACACATGCCTTGACAAATTTAGCATACGTTTCAAACATACCTGAGCGATACACATTCATGTGAATTTTAGTAGCATATGTTTTAAAGTTGCCTCACAGTGACTCAAACATCAGCAAATTTGTCAGTTCACCAGCACCAGAATGTGACTAGCTTATGAGCATATAGGAAAAAAATGTTTTTATTTTTATTAATTCCCTTCAAATTTTCAAACTACATTCTTCTGTAATATGGAAAATTTTTAACATCAAATTTATAAAAGAGTAAATTATATGATAAATTAAAATCTACCAACTACACTATACACTATATTATTTCACATAACTTATTTTAAATTATATATATATACAGTTTTTGAATTTTTTTTTATCTTACCTATTCCTACACTTAGCTTTGTACCTCCATATAAATATAACAGCAGTTGAGAATAGGAATATCCGAACGTCAGAATGGTAAGACCTAATAAAATCATCATTTTCAAAATATTTCCTAACACTGTGAGAGCCATAGAAATATTTTCCTGAAACAATTAACAGCTTTATTCATCAAATACACAAATAAGTACATTAATGATAAAAGCATAAATAAGCAAGTCATTGTGATTGATCATTTACATAAACATTGCTCTTTGAAGCAATATGAGGACTACTGGCGACAGACCTCACCTATATTTTGAACCTTAAGAATGAATGAGTGATGAGAACAACACCAGAGTTGGTAACTCCCCCCCCCCCAATTTGCCTACCATGCCAATGAGAGGACTTGGAGTCTCAACAAATTTAATATGCATCAGTCCCCCCCCCACTACATGATGGGTCTTCAGTGGTATCAGGATTCAATCCCATGGCTCAATGGAAAGAATGCTAGTTGCAAGTTTGGTACCAAGATAACCATGACTAGGTGATGGAGGCCTGCCATTGTGATGAAATGAATAAAATAAATTTAAGTATTCTACAGTAAAAAGGTTAAGAAACATTTTATAACTAAATAATGAGCATAGAAATATCATAAATCTTTCATGAGTATAATATAACATGGCAAAATGTTATAAAAAATAATTAACATAGAAAACCATAAAAAATAATTCGAGATAAAAACCAGCATTTTTAAAAACGTTTTTATATGGTGGCAAAGTTTATTAAAAAATTATTGAAATATTAGTTAAAACTGTTAGTTAGTTTTAACTTTAAAATTTACTTAAAAAGAGACATTTGTGAGCGTATTAAAAAATTCTTAATATAAAATCAAAAAAATGCTTTTGAAAGTACGTAATTTATTCTATTGAAAAAAATGGGAATCAGAATTCAGAAAAAATTATTGTAATATGACACGGCACCAAATATTGGAATCTTTCATTCTTGCACATGATTACTGACTAAAAGTCAGCAACCCTTACTATCTCCCCTTTGTGAGTAGAAAGTTTTTATGATACCCATGTTGCGTATGTGGAATTTCCGGTGTTCCCAGAGGAGGAAAGAAATTTTTTCCTCAATCGTAAAAACGCCTAGGGGAAAGGTTATTTTGACTTATTAAAATTATTGAAATATTAGTTAAAACTTGTCGCAAATATCTAAATATTGCATTGTTAGGCAAATAAGAATGATTCCCAAATTTTCAAAGCTCTAGCTTGATGGTAAGTTGGTAAAATTAACAATCGAAACTTTGATGACGCACACACTCACACACACCAAGTGAAATTCAGAAAAACGTTGTAAAAAAGCGAATACATTGAGCATCTCTAAATGAAACAACAGGAATATTTTATAAAATTTGAGAGGCAAAATAATGTAGATATTTTGCTATCAATTTTAACAATTTAACTACAAGTTCTAGCAGTTGCATTTATAATAAGGGGGGGGGGGGGGAAATTTTTTTAATTTTCAAAAATTAAAAATTTTTCTGTTTGTTTTTAAACAAATGATCTAGCATTTTTAATCTACAAGAATATATAGACAAGTTTAAATATTAATAAATTTTATGAAATATAAGCATTTCATTACAAATAATATTCAATTTTATGCATCTCAACATAACTTAATAGATCAATAATTTTGCATAATCATTATAGTGGATTTTATGACATGCAAAGATAATTTATCATTCTACTATGAGAAAAATATTGCAGAGTTATTCTAAAATAAAAAAGTTAATGACATACCAAAGACTGAGATTTTTTATCTCTGGTTAGAAGTTGAGTAAAAAGCAAGTAAGAGCTGTCTTCTATTGGTAATAAAATAAACCGAGCAGCTAATGATCCTAAATTGTTTACAACATCATAAAGCCCTGTAAATGAGAAAACAAAACCAATATTTTTTTGTTTGTTTGATAAATTTGCATTCATCTTTATGTTAAAAAATGGTTTAAATATATGATTTTTGTGATACATTACAAAAATTTCATTCTATGATTTTATCAACAATCAATATTCTAATAGAAAAAAATTGCACAAAATAATATATTATTCACATAAAAATACAATATTAAACTTTAATTAATTAAAATAAATTCAAATAAGGATAAAAAATAGTTTGGCATACATAAAAAGGTATATGTTACAAACACACATTCCTCAATTTCTTCTTGTTCAATACGTTTTACACCTGTTTCAATCTTATTACTGAAATAAATTGGTATAAATATTACAATTAAGAATCAGCATTTGTTTTACAATTATTTGTTTCATAATTTGCATAAACAATGAATTTTAGAAAAGCACTATTTGAAGTAGGAAATTAATTTACCTTGTTCAGCAAAAGAGAGAAGGGTGAAAAAACTCATCAAATAACGTTCACCTAAAAATCAATTCTTAGATTAATATTAGGAGGTAAAAACTTTTCAAAATATATATTATAATTAATGTCTTTACTTTAATTAAAATAACTATCAAGCTTGTTGAAGAAAATTTCTATGCCAGCACCGATTAAAGGGGATAATACACCAAAAAATACACACTCCATCAACATTAAATCAATGGTCAGTATAAAGTGGTATATTAAAATATAGACGCTATATACTTAAAACATTCCATTGTATGATCATATATGATCTAATCAAAAATACAGAATAATAAATGTGTCATTGGTTAACTTTTCATTTAGATAAAAGAAAGATTTCAGAAAACCTATATTGTGAATTTTCAAATTCATTCATGGTGTCAATGTATGAAAAGAATTTAATGAAAAAAACTAGTAAAACAATCACCATGAAAAAGTAAGAAACTCTGAAATTTTATACATGAATGCATTAAGGGTAAAAATTTAATTGTGGCAATTAAAAATTACCTTAAAAGATTGCTATAGTAAAATATACAAATATACTTGGTTCTGTGTGTTAGAGTGTACAAAATTATAAACAAGATATGAGCCATAAATTTTTACAAATTTTAAGAAATTGTTTTTTTACCTTCAGTAAGAAGCTGTTTTAATAGAGTTTGCTGAAAAAAGCTCCATACCAAACAAAGATCTTCCCAATCCACAAACTAGAAAATGCACACAAATTAATAATTTTGTAATGTGAATTAAAATAAATATTAAACATTCTTTTAAAAAAATTGAATATTAAGAGCATAAATTATTTATAATATACAAGTCAAAATCAAATATTAAAAAAAAAACTTTTTCATATATATATATATATATAATTGTATATAACTATAAATTACTTTTTAAAATAAAATTTATCATGAAAATTCATTGTATTACTGCCACAAAATAAATAAATAAATAAAAATATAAATATACTTACATATTTAGAAAATTTTGGAAATGTATCATGTAGTGATGTTATCAATAATGGAGAAATTTTTTGCTGTTGTGAATTCAAATAATATCCAAAATAAGCATAGAAAGAAAACGTATATACAAGAGAGCTTAAAGCCTGTAAAAGAAAAATATAAGATTTTACACCAAAATAAATACAATAATACAAAATTTTCTATCTATTCTAATGCCAAAGTAAAATATGTTACTATGAACACTGAGTAAAAACAAATTGTAAAAAATAACTTCTATAAAAGAAAAAGCAATTTCATATTTGACTTGAATCAAAATCAGAATTATGAAGAAATGTCAAACCTATGTAAAAGTCAATGTTATAGTAAATAAATACTTTTTTTGGTTATTGAGTTATTAAAATAAGCACAAGTGTATTTATATCTATTTTCTATGGTTTGTGCAGATGATTTTATTATCAGTATTAATATAAAATGAAACAATAAGAATAACTTTTATTGAGATATAATTATTTAATGTGCCTTTTTAGAAAGTATAACTATGAATTTGTAATTATGTTTCCTTGCAATATTATTCTTACTAAGAGAAAGAGACATTTATAGAGATTTCATCGAGTGCTAAGGAAAGGTAAAGTAATGACCTACAAATCTTGGAGACAGATATGGCGATTTTGAAAACAAAATGTAAATTCTCAAAAATACAAAAATCTTGTTGATGTTTTGATTGAGGAAAAAGTTATGGATTTTTTCTGAATTTTCCCTGTAGCATCCCACTGGCTGGAATGGCTATCAATATGGAGAGATGCTAAGCCTGATCAAATTGGATTGTTATTGGCAAGTAAAACTGTTGTGGTGACATCTTATTTGTATAAAATGTTTTATACCAAATGCAGCTAAACATCAAGCAGTTTTGAACAATTATCTGAAAGGATAAAAAAAATGACAAAAATAAAATCCAATGGTCTGAGGAATCAATAAGAGCTTTTGAGTTGGCCAAGAAACAAATTTGTTCAGCAGTTAGTCTTTGTGATCCCTGTGAACACTTGCTGCTAGCTGTTACGGTTGATGCATCTGATATTGCTATAGGCATAGCTATGGCTTATTCAACAAAAAGTTAACGATGTGTGGAAACCTTTGAATTTTGCCTCCAGATGTCTCACACCAACACAAACTCAAAGCAGTACTTACGATAGAGAACTGCTTGCTGCATATTCTATAATAAAACATTTTCAGTACCTTTTAGAAGGATGAGAATTCACCTTGCTCACAGACCATCGTCCCTTGATATATGCTTCACATCAAAACCCAAATGAAGCTTCACCTCATCAGGTACATCACTTCCATTTCATTCTCCAGTTTACTTCAGATATTCCGTATATTTCAGGGAAAGACAATGTTATTTCTGACACAAAGTCCAGACTTGAAGAAATTCAAATTCCTGAAACCTAGGATTTTGTTAAAATTGCCCTAGAGTAAATTAATGATGAACCGAAAGAGCTAATTTCTTCAAATACAAACCTACGACTTGATAAGTTTCCAGTAATTGGATCAAAAGAACAAATCTTTTGTGACATTTGATCGAACATCCCAGACCCTACATTCCAATATCCTATTGTAGAATGGTTTTGATTCTATTCATCATCTTCCTCACCCTGATGTTTGTGTCACAGTGGCAGCTGTTGTAAATAAATTTATTTGGCCAAAAAGGACTGTAGAAAATGGGCTAAGACTTGTTTGCAATGTCAAAAGTCTAAGGTACATAGACACATTCATGTACCCATGGGATAATACTTTCCTATCTCCAAGAGATTCAATGAAGTTTTCTCATCTTGACATCATTGGTCCACTTCCATCATTGGAAGAAAAATACTATTGTGTTACCTTAATTAATAGGTTTACACAACAGCCTGAAGCAATTCTAGTTCCTGATATTCCCATTTTGGAACGCCTTCTGTTGTCATCACTGACTAAGGATCACAATTTGAGTCAAATCTTTTCATGGAACTTTCACATGTCTTGGGAATCAAATGGAAATGCACCATGGCCTACTATCCTGTGTGTAATGGATTTGTTGAAATATGGCATCGCATATTGAATACAGCGATCACTTGCCATTCCTACACACAGTGGACCCAAGTGTTACCTATGGTTCTTTTGGGATTACATTCCATTTATCGTGAAGAATTCAAGTGTACTCCTGCAGAATGTGTTTATGGAACTAACATCTGACTTCCTGGAGACTATCTTCACACATCTCCAAATTCTACATGCTCATCAAAATTTGTAAAAGAATTGAAACATTTTGCAGACATCAAGCCTGTTCCGGCCTCAAGGCATTCAAAACCTCTAATCTTTATTTTAAAAGAATTGGGTTCCTGCCAAAGAGCTTGTGTTCATTCAAATAGTGTGTGCACCATTTCAAGCTCCCTATGAAGGTCTGCATGAAATTAAAGGCAGAACTGATCATTATTTCAAACTGTTAATAAATGAGAAAAAAAAAAAAAAGAATATTTCTATTTATAGACTAAAACCATACTTTTTTAAGAATCAAGACAATGTAATTTCAGAACAATTAAAACATTTTGCAACTTTTACTCCTTCTGACACACACAATAAAAAAACAATTCAAAATAATCCAGCTCCTATTGCACAAACCTTCACTACAATATATTAGGGAAGAACTGTTAAATATACTTCAAAGTTTCACAATTTCGTTCAGTTCCTTCACTAGGGGAGGAATAATGTGGTGACATCTTATTTATTTAAAAAGTTTTTTTGTGATTGACAAAAGCTAATGTTTGTTTACCACTATGTTGTGTTCGTTAAGTTTTAAAAACATGGTTCTTGATCAGACATTTTGCTTATTGTATCTAATAAATGTTATATAAGATTTTGCCTTACATTTTATCATTAATTGAACCCCTGTAGCCATCAAACTGTCATTAGTGTTGCTGAGCAAATCTGCCAAGAAGTGACCTGTACCTGCAGGGAATCTGTTGGAAGTGCCAGAAGTTATTGAAATTCATGCGTAGTATCTCTTTGGATTAGTTTCAAGTGCTAATTAGTAAGCTGTTCAGGTGAATGTTATTGAAAGAGCTGAGTGCATTTTGTACCTATGTTGCTACAAGTGTGTTTCCAGATTTTGATGTTTAGCTATTCAAGTTTTGCACCTGTTTCGGCTTGTCCTGAATATTTTTGAATAAAACATCATTTGCAATTATCTTCCTTATTGGACTGATTTCTCTTGCACACTGATTGGACAGTATTTTTTGAAACAGTATCTTATTATGCAAAATAATTCACACGTTTTTAAATTCCTGAAATTAATCAGATTCAAAAGCAAAAGAAAAAAAAGGAAACTATACCTGACTAAAGCAAAAGCAATACATTGCCTGATCAGGCCATCTGCTCAAACATATCACCATAGTAAGACTTCTAACAGTCAGCATTGCTCCCTCCATAACAACCTAAATTCGGGAAAATTAACAAACTTTTTTGCATGAAAATAAAAGATGTAGAAAAAGGCATATGTAATATTTAATAACTTTAAAAAATAAAAATACTCCTACTCATAAAAATATAAAATGTTCAACATAGTTGTCAATTTTTAAATAGCATTATAATTAAAATATATATTGTTTAATTATATGTATATTATTAAATTACTATGGATTATACAAATATAGATACCATTATACAAACGTGATATAAAAGTGAGTCAGTGAGTGAATGTGCACAAGAGCTTAATTAGGCTATGCTGTGCAAAATATTTGTTATAAATATTCCTAATGTTTTTTAAGCACATTCATAAGAAAGACAAAATACAATGATTCGTGATAAAGAAAAATTGAAGGAATTGAAATTTGAAGCAAAAAGCCAATTGTTCTTCATAAGGCAAATAAGTTATGGTAGATTTAGATTTCCCAATTAAAAAACAAACACAGAAACAAAAGCAAATGCAACAATCCTCAATTACATATTTTTTTCTTATGTGATTGGAAATAACCAATATGTAATCTATCCATAAATTATAACATAATTCTAAATTGATATATTTCACAATTTTCAAATATTGAAAAAAATTCCTCAGAAAGAAATAATAACTTGTAATACAGTTATGCATTTATAATATGATACTCAGAAGGCTAGGCCCATTCAAATATCAATATATTGAATATGAAATATATGGATAAACACTATGAAAGTAATATGAGGAATGAAGAAAATTGGATTAGTATTTCCAAACAGAAATTCAAAAAACTATAAAATAAAAATAACTTTCTAAAATAGTTTTTCTTTAACTTTATTTATGCTATATAGTGTTCTTAAAATGAATAATATACATGTTATATTTATTTAATAGTAAACCACAAATAATTTATAACAAAAATTATTTTCAAAACAATAAACATCAATAACGTGTATTATAATTAAAAATATGTGTATAAGAATACAGAAATTTAACCACTGAAATACTGTAAAATTTCTAAGATAACCCAACTCTTGCTTCAAACAAAAAAATTGTATTAAATATTTATCTATGCTGTATGGAAACTAATCACAAAATTTTCTTTCCTACAGAACGAGATTAAAATATTAAAAAAGGAAAGGGAAAAAAAGGTTATAATATAACATGAAAATAGATACAGCTCTAACTTTACTACCTATTAATAAATTATATGAAACATAAATAAATGTAATATCCCAGATACAAACATAATCAACTGCTCGGAAAAATAAATGAAATAATTTCAAATGGTTATAAATCAGTGATGTTACCTTTAATTTGACAAAGTGACAGCTTTGACTGAAAACATAGATGGGCTCTGCTAAGTTTTCAATTAGAACAGAAAATATAACTGTATTCACACCAAGAGAGTAGTTTTGAACAAGATTAGGATCAGGTTCTTCCAAAACATATAGCCAAATATATCTCATAATTAAGGAACATATTAAACATGTAGGCACTCTGTAAAATAAAACAGAAACACACTAAGCTTTTAAAATTATTTGAATATTCTTAAAGGTATATTCCATTCCCATAACTGAAAAAAATACATTAATATAGTAATTTAAAACATTTTCAATCTATCCTTGATATTTACATTTAAAAATCAAATCAATGGTAAAGAAATTTGCTTAGGCTTTGTAGCGAAGTATGAGAGATAACAATATCTCAGTGAATTTTGGAAATGAGTATCAATAAGTTCATTTTCAGTCTTTTCCAACTCTTTTTGTTGAGAATATTTGTCACCTATACATCAAGAAATGCAGAACCAAACCAAATACTGTCTTTCAGTTTGTGATTGTCATGATAAACTTCCCTTTTCAAAATGTCAATGAATTATTTTCAGTAGAGGATAGTGATAACTACTTCAAACATTTGTTCTGATGTAACTACACTTGTCATACAATAAGAAATGTTCACAATAAATTTAATAATATTCTGACAAATGATTTGAAATGCATGAGGAAAATCAGACATCAAAAGTAAAATATCACATACAAATAAATTAACATAAATTTTAATACGTAATTTTCTCTTTTATTACAGAATATACAAAAATCGAATAAAAAAAATCTTAATTATAAAGAGGGAGTGACGAACAAATTTTTTCAGAGAACAGATTGATTGATGATTGAGTTTTAAGAGATGTGAAACATCAAAGATTATTATCCCTCTAAGAAAAAGTTTCTTAGTTTAGTATATATCCAAGCATCTTGTTCTTGCAGAAAAATTTTGAACACTGCTCTATTCATCACAATCTTGTCCAAAATTTAAATGACACACACATTTAGTTTTAATTTTAGAAAGCTTTTCACTAAGAATATTTAAATAAAAAGAAAGAGGGGATAAGTTTAATTTATCATATATTGTTGAGCCTCCATTGAGTTATGACTACACTTGTAAATACATAGTGTGCTTTCTGAGATGGCAGAAGAATCTCAAAAGAGTACAGATGAATTCATTTCTAGACATAGCATCATCTTTCTAATAAAGAAAATTCTCTGTATATGGGCACTTGAATAAAGATGTCTCTAAAATAGTACTCTTAATTTTAGTGTTGAGTTAGAAGTTCATGTCCCCCCTTTTAACAATAAATTGGTTAGTGTTAACACACACGCATAGTAGTAACTCCCAATAAGGGATACCCACCAGACAGATATATTTTGCCCTAAAGTATAGATGTCCCTTCTTCAGGGGGTTCATACTAAAAATTCTAATTTAATAAGAAATTTAGCTTGCATTAAGCTTTAAACAAATAATACATAAAAAGGTAACATAGTCACAGATATTTATTTAAATTTGAAGTTAATGAAAAATGAAAATTCTTTTTTAAAAAATTTCATTATAAAATTTTTGAAATCAACAATATAGTTTGTACTTACAGAAATTTGTTGGAAAAAACCTGCTAAATGTGTTTGTTTGAAAGTCTGTGCATTTAAAGCATTTTTTCCACATGAATATTTATGTCACTTATACTCTTAAGTTCTACATCACCATAAGTTATTATGAATTTTAATTGAGAAGTTTACTTCTTTATGTCACTTTTTTTGTCTGGTTATTCATCACCTTCCTCACTGTTTTCCACTTCTTAATGCACACAACTTCAAAAACAACTGAAATCAAAGACTTTATGTGTTGTCAATGGTGTCTTCAGTTTTTCTAAATTTTACAATCCAGCAACATTCATTTGAATTAATTTTTTTTTTTTTTTTTTTATCTTTCAGAACATGACTTAATTGGTTTTTACATCTTCCAAATTTCTGCCCTAAGCCTTTCAAACTGAACTTCTCCGTTTCTGCTGCATAAATTACATCAAAGTTTTGTTTTAATGTTAATATTTTCCTCTAAGGGGCCATGCCTGATAGCATATGCAAAAATAACACAAGAAAACAAGACTACAAACTTCCCTTACTCCCCAGTCATAGCAAGAACTATGAATGATAGAAATTTTCATTTAATCCACACTCTATGAACTTTGTGTCTTAGCAGAGGATCCATTCATTACATCACCTTTTTTTTTTATATATAGTAAATCAAACTCATCTGTATAGGTATGTGGGATAATGCAATTTTTAGTTTGCATGATCATATGGTGCAGGATGTTATGCAACAGTCGTTATGCAATTTAAAGGAAATTTTAATATTATACTTATAAATTGCTACAGTATTTCTTTTTACATTTTTATTTCAACTTTATAATATAATGTAATGTACTTAGTGTTTGTAATTTAAATGTTATTATAATTCAGTTATTGTTAATGGAGTAAACTTATTCATTTTTGATGGATGCATGCACTCATATTTCTCATTGACCCCTGTCTTAGATTGCCTTACAGTTTGATAACATCATTTCTTTTTCCAACTGTTAACTGTAATAAGAAAACTGGATTTTGAATTCCTTGAATGATAAATATCCTATTGATTGTACCACAATTTTCTTTTTTCCGATGTATTGTTCCCCTTGTCATTACTGCAAAGCAATTTTTTTAAAAAAAGAGATTACATTTTCCTTTTATTGTTCCCTTATCACAAAATTCATTGAGCACAAACTTGCCTTTGAAACCTCAAATCTTACTAAAAAAAAAAAAGAGTATTTCTATTTTTATTTATTTCTCTACCTCAACCTTATTTTTGACACTTCTTTTTTCTGTGTCCCTTTATAAGAAGTAAATACATTGAGGGCCCTATTTAAAAGGACTGGGACCAACAGAATGTCCCTTCAAGAGGAACTTTGCTAAAGAGAAATACAGTTCTCTTTTAATTCTAATCATCAAGATGTAAATATACTAAATAGTAACTTAAAAAATGTTTTAATCAAAAAATAAATAAAATTCAAAATCAATCAGCAATTTTAATACTTGCTTCCACATAACTGATTTTCAAAAAAAAAACTATGGAAATTGTGAGTTTATTTCTAAAAGGCAATTAAAAATATAAACAATTTCACAATATATATATATATATATATATATATATATATATATATATATATATATATTAATATGCTTACATCATCCATAGTAAATTGAATTTTTTTTCTAAGGATTTCTTATCAAATTTAGACAGACAGGAACGACGGAATGCTTCTCGACTAAAACAATGGCATGTGGAATACAGCAACAATAAACTAAAGAAGAAAAAAAAAATATTTCTTGAAGATTATCATTCATAAAGAAACATTTACAAAGATGAAAGGCAAAATTAACATCTATTTCATCATATAAATTTTAAGAATCTGTACACACATATAGAGACAATTATTCATAATTAGAGCTACTTACATATCTATTTCATTCAGAGAACATAAGAAATTTACAAGAATTAAAAATAATAAATTATAAATACATTTATAAATATTTTCTACCTCACTTTCACTTTTTATAAAATATAAAACATAAATACAAAGATATAAATTTTTAAAAAAATACCTATTCTAAATAAAAATAATAATAATATTTTTTCAAATAAGCCTAATTAAAATTTCAACATCAAATTTGAAACACAGAAACATTGTTTGATAAATTTGCAGTATTCAAACTGACCAAAAGGATATTCAATATAAATAATAACTAATTAGAAAATCTAGTAGAAAATATGAAGAATGATTTAATTCTGTGCTAAATATTAAATAAGATGGTTTCAGAAGAGATGTCATGAAATTTACAAATTTTTGTAGATGTATGAAGCCTTTATACTAAAATTTACATATTTTAGCTATATCTATCATAATATTTACTTTATTAAATAACACATCTACAGATATTTATGAAAATGCAATACATTTCTATTTAGGATTAAACTTACTCACTAAGTACTCATACAAAAGAAAAGACATTTTACAGTAAAACTTACCGAACATTTATTACACCAAGAGCCTCCCTTGTGATAAGGCGGAAAATAACTGCATTGGATAATGATGATAATATTCGGACAAAGACCTAAACAGTTCATTGATGTTTTAAACAACTTTGAAATAAAAAAAGTACATTAAAATTATCGGAACTAGTAGGTTATTTGCACAGAAATAATTTCTTCTATAGTATACAAATAAAACAAATTTTCAATAAAAATTGCAAGCCTCGATTAAATAGAATGTTTGGCTGAATACAACACATATATTGTCATTTTATTTAATTACATTATAAAGAATAGTTATTTAAACATAAATGACTGGAATGCATTTCTAATATGTATTCTACGAAACTAAATTTTAATGAAAAAGAATGTGTGAAGTAAAAAAAAAAAAAACAGATGTGAGCATTTGCATTCAATAAATTATAAAATATCTGGTTAAAATATTTTGTTTCAAAATTATTTCTCGAAAACAGAAACAGAAAAGATATAAATACACCAATGATACTTGTGACAGATATCTCAATTTTTTTGGAGAAATATTACATTAATTATACCTGTAATATTATGTTACACGAAGCCGATACTATAGCTGCGCCAACAGCTGAATTTTCCGACATTGTAATGTACAATGAATTTGAATTTCATACGTAAATCAACAAACGATGAAAATCACATATCAGCAAATGATAATATTTTGACCCCAAAATTTATTTAAATAACGTTTAAAGGTCCATTTTCGGTTCTAAAGTTTCGATACTATATAAGAGAATATTGACAGCACGGTATGTTTTCTATCCAGCAATACAGCGAAACCATAACAATACATATATTCATTTCAGTTCTCTAAAATGATAAATGATTCTTCTCTTCATTTAAAAAAAAAAAAGGCTTCAGGACCGGATTACATTCCCAACTACGCCCTTAAACTCCTCCCTCTAAATGTTCTAACCCATCTCACCAAAATTTTTAACAACTGCCTAATTCATAACAACTTTCCCAGTTGCTGGAAAAACGCTAGTATAATAATGCTCCCCAAACGTCAGCAAAATCATAAATTCCCGCAGAGTTACAGACCAATTAGTTTGCTCCGCAACACTGCTAAAGTATTTGAAAGAATATTACTAGCCAGAATTAAAAACCACATTTCAGTCATAAACTGTCTCCCCCCGGAGCAATGCGGTTTTAGGGAGGGTCACTCATAAACAACCAACTCATAAGGGTCACCAGCATCATCAACGAAGGGTTTGTCCTAAAACGTCATACATTCGGGGTCTTCTTAAATGTAAGAAGAGACTTTGATAAAATGTGACAGGACGGACTTATTTTTATTAAGCTAAATTTTCCAAACTACATTATCAAAATTATCTATCACTTTTTAAAAAATAGAACTTTCAGAGTCAGGATAAGCAAACAGCACTCTACCCTGAGCAGAATTCATGCGGGCACTCCACAAGGAGGAATCCTCTCGCCTCATTTGTACAATTTGTACACGCATGACTTCCTACACCACTCCAGCTTCAGCACTTGCCTTTTTGCAGATGATTCTGCGGTGTTAGCCCAGGGCAACAACATCAAACTAACACTAAAAACTATGCAAAATTACCTACACACCCTCGAGGAATGGCTTACATACTGGAGAATAGCAATAAGTGTCGAAAAATCACAGGCAATACTGTTTCACAAAGGCAGACAAACCCCCCCCACACACACACAATCTTAATCTCTTCGACGAAGAACTCAGTTGGGTGTTGGTAGTTAAATATCTGGGTCTGCACCTTGATCAAAAATTAACTTATTCTAAACATATTAAATATTTAAAACATAAATTTTGGAACAAAATTCATCACTGCATCAACTTAATTGGAAGACATTCACCACTTTCTCTCAAAAACAAAGTTCTACTCTATAAGCAAATTTTGCACCCGGTTATCACCTACACCTCCCCCGTCTGGGGGGCTGCAGCCCCGATCCATCTGAAACATATTCAAACGCTCCAAAACAAAATTCTTAGAATCATGACAAATGCTCCATGGTACGTCAGAAACTCTGTCATTCGCAATGATCTCTAAATTGAAAAAATTGAAAATTTCATCACCAAACTATCTCGAAATATTTTCACAACTGTAGAAAATCACCAAAATCCCTTGATCAGAGCACAAACAATATTTACAGAAGTAAACCTAAAACAAAATTTCGCTAACAAAACTACGAAATTGTCTCATCCTCTCAATCCACCATATATTCATATTATCAATAAGTGCTAAATCTTTGCTGACAAAAGTTCGCTGATAGCCGATAAAGCATCACTTACCCCCCCTCACAGACACACACACCTGTGGAGGTTGTGGAAATGATTGCAGATTTACTGTAAGCATTTCTACCAAGCCCCCATAGCTTAGACTCAACTATCTTAATTTCTAATTTACTTTTTTCCCCCTTTTTTTATTTTCATTTTTTTTTTTTTTTAACTTTTATTTCTTAAATTCAAATTCTTAAATCTCTAATTGTTCTTGTTAAATTTTTACCATATGATACACTGAGCAGAAGCGGCAATCTCGCTGGCGCTCGATTGCCATCTAATTTTGGTAGCAGACTCCATTTAAAAATGTCAAAAACAATTTAACTATTATTAAAATTGAGAAAACTTTTACTTCAGGTATTTTTACACTGTTAAAATCTTGTATTATCGGCGGGAGTAAGTTGCTCCTATAAAGTTTAACTAACAAAACCAACTTAATTTATTTTACTAGTCCTCAAAGATGTCTTCGCTGTTTTCTTCACTAAGAAAATATCTTTGAAAGAAATATTTTTTTCAATTGTTCATAGTTTCTTATACTCTTACTTTGAAGTATGAAAACTAAAGAATGGAGCCAATACCGAAAACATTTAAATTTTATAGATAAATTTGACCTAGTAAATGTAAACAAAAGTAAAACGAAACCAAAACACAAAGCGTTCTCTTTCTCTTGCATTCTAAGCCACGGTAGCCTCCTGGTCATGGTTGCCAATTTCCGACCGGAATTTTCGTCAAGTCAGGGATTCAAACCTTGATTCCATTAAAGACCTCTGTGTAGCTGAGGCTGCCGCACTTTAAATCTGACAAAATTTCTAAGCTAAAAATTTTCATGTATGTATTTTAGATGATAAATTTAATTATCGTCAAATAACAAAATAAATTATTAAAACTAATTATTGAATAAATTCAATTTGACTCAATGTTCCCTCTTGCTCTTAAAATTTAAGGTATAAAAAAACTGTGTTAGACATAGTGTTAAGTTTGAAAGAAAATCAATGTTCAAAAAGCTTGCTTCTTACCGGTGTTATTTTTATTTTACTCTGAAAATAAGTAGCAATTTTTTTATGTGACATTTATTACGGAACAGCAGTATTCATCAGAATAACAGATGAAGACTATGAAATACATTTTGAACTGAATAAAGAAAATTATAAAAAGATAATTGAAGTTTACAAATCAAAACATTTGCAGAAATTTAAATCTTAGAGTTTCTTTTTTAAAATTAATAATTTGATGAAACATTCCAATTTCTTAAACTTTGTAACACTTATGAATATTTTCAAACTTTTTTTTTTGTTTGAAATAATTATAAAGGGAAAAACATTTTTTCCCCTTGATTTTTATGTTATTATTTTGGTGTCACATTCGAATGGACATGGCCTGGAAGTTCAAAATATAATGCAAGTATTTTGTCATATAAAGAAAAGAAAGTCTTTCAACTATAAAGGAAAAGCTAAGTCATCTTATAACAGTATTATAACATTTTAAAAATAAAATTACGGAACAATATGAAAATTGTGATTCGTTTATTACATAGATTTTACATTTTTTATAACTGTTACAGCCAAAATTCCTCGATTTAATAACTAAAAATCCTTCTGGCACAAAAATCTAAAAAATCATCGCTAAGAAGTTTACAAAATATGAGAGTAGTTTAATAAATCCTTATACATTCCAAAAGATGTTGCTCGTAGCATCGAAAATGGTTTATTTTTAGGAAGTATCATGAATCACTAGACAGCTGTCTGAGTCTCAGTTACCCCCATAATTACATCATGATGCCTTTCGCTCCTCAAAAATTCATTGCCATAACTTTTTTGGCAAATGAGGCCATTTTTGCTTTTTTTCGGAAAAGATTCACCGAAAGTTATCCAAAGTTTTGATTTTTGCTTGATTTCCGATGCATAATGAGGAATCCAGGTCTCACAGATGGTGTCAACTGGACGCAAAATGACGTCGATAACGACGCGGCAGCAATCAAATTTTGATTTGACAGCATATGATAACCAAATTAAAATTAATTCATGAATTAATGTCAAACTTGTTCCTACTCCATCTAAGAGATGGCATCTTCCTTTTAACAACAATTTACCTTAAAGAGGCCTTCTATCTTCAAATACAAATATTTTTTAACCCTCTTCGTAGAAGCTGCAAAAATATTCCGCTTTATTAAACCCTATGTTTCTTGTTTGTGAACCTTTACAAGTGCTTAAACATTTTAAAACTAGACAACAAAATACTATTTTTAACATGTCATCTGTATAACTAGAAATCTCATGTAAACTGTATATTAACTATTATTTATAGAGTGAATACAAGCACGGGACAAAATATTATTTGCTTAAATGTCCTTATATTCCATATCCCCATGTTTTTATCCAACCAAACATTTCGGGGAAAACAATAACGTACAAATTCATTGAATATATAAAAATAATCATTAAAATTTTACTATAAAATTCAAGAGGTACATTAAAAAATTATGAAAGAAATTTCTACAAGTACATCAAAACTTAACGTTGCATTTACTATATGAATACAAAAATGCAAAATTACCTAGAGAAATAATAGAAACCTAACATGACAACATTAATAGGGTTACGCAAGATCGATCGTCATGTATCTGTTGATGAAATCCTCGAAAAATATTGTAGTCAAATAATCTTAATATTATTATTTGCATTCTTACCAGAGTTTTTCAAAACACAAATGCGTGAAAACACTAGTATAGTGACTATGTTGAAACTAACGATAGAGGGCACTAGGCGCCAAATGTGAAAAAGAAGAAAAAAAAGTTATGTTTTAGTTCTGAGTTAGTGAGAGAAGGAAGATGTTGAAAGAGAACTATGTTAGTGAATTTGTTGTGCCTGCGAATTAGGATATTTTCTAATAGTTAATGTTTGTCGTGTTGTGACATCTTAAAGTTAATTAAAAGTAATTGATGTCAATAGAGTGATTTCCTTGACTCTGTGTGGATTTATTCAAACTTCAACATCTTGACCTGCTGATGATGACCACCGTCTGACAGGTAGGAACTTTTGATTTATTCTTTGAATGCGAATTGCAGTTTAAACAGACTATGTTGCTTTATTCATACTGTAACCTAACCTAAGTTACGCAAATGAACATAAGCCAATTAAAACTATCAGTCAGTTCTGCCGTTCATTAGAATGTCCCTGTTGATGAGCAGAGACATCTCGGGTCAGTAACGCAAATTCTAATTGCCAAACAGTGCTTTAGAAAAGTAGAAAAATTTAAAATTTAAATATATAATTTCATGTGAACAATATTTGGGTCCCTTCTTCCAAGCAGGTTTTATGTGGATGTACCTGCTGCTCTTCCCTAGTAAAGAGAATGTCGCCTAATTTTGGAGTGCCAGAGCCATATGTTTGAAAAGGACTGCACAGTTTTAGATTTTGTTCCATCATTACTATACTACATAATAGTGTTTCGCACATTTTATCAATGAAATTTTTGACTCTCTAAATTACACTATTGATTGAATGACTTTTTTTAATTAACACCGCTGTTAGATGCAACGCAAGGGCAATTCGCAGGTGATTTTGAACCTCACTTAAGCGGCAAACAAGACATCTGAGCTAGCACTCCTGTCCAAAATGGCACACCTAACCAATGGGAGGACTTGGATCCTCGGAAGATTTAATGTGCTTCAGCTCCGTTACAAGGCGAGTATTTTGTGGCATTAGTACTCGAGCCATGAGTCGAACAACACTGGCCGCGAGTCCGTGACTGTCACCACTAGGCTGTAGCAGACACTTAAATTACACAAATTGCGTGCATAAGTAGTAATCAGGATTACGCAGCCATGCACACTTTGTTCAGTTGAATATAACATTTGGCAAAAATCAGATACTTTCAGACAGGCTGCAATATGAGTAAATACCGTGGAAAGTTATTTAATCAGTTCAAAAGGATGAATTCAAGATTCATAGGTGCACACACACACTATAAAAAAAAAATCGACGCATCAAGAAGGAGTGGTCCGATGGAGACAAAAATTGGAGAATAGGAAAATTATGTACAGAATAGAAAATGATTAAAATTTCAGGAAAATTGAATGATTTATTTCAGAGTTACTTAGTTACAAAATAACGAGCTCAATAAGGTATTGACCCACCTCTAGCCTGGATGCAAGCAGCCACACGACGTGGAATAGAATGATAAAGCTCCCTGATGGCCTCCTGGGGCATTTCATGTCAAATTTGCTGCAATTGTTGGGCTAGGTCATCAAAATTCCCTGGCAGACGCAGTCACCTTCCCATCATATCCCAGACATGCTCGATTGGAGAGAGAATTGGTTGGCCAAGAAAGTATTTGACAAGATGTAAGACAGCTCATAGCAACACACGCTGTATGTGGTCAAATATTATCTTGCTGAAAAATAAGGCCAAGGCACCGCAAAAGGAACGGAAGCAAAACAGGTCCCAGAATGTCGTCGACGTACTGGTATGCTCTTATATGCTGTAAATGGGCCTCTAATGACGACCAAAGGGGTCGGGCTACCAAGGGAAATGGCACCCCAAATCATAACTCCTGGTTGAGAGCCTGTTTGGCGTGCAATAGTGAGAGCAGGATCGGCACGCTGCTCTGGGCGTCTCCAGACACGTCTTCGATGATTATCAGGAACCTGTACTCGTCTCTAAACTCTATACGTTCCCTGTTAGCATCATTCCAACCTGATAGAACCAATCACCATTGTAATCTGGCAGTGCGTGAGTGGCAGGTGGCGTAGTGGTCACTACTAGCTTAGATTTCGCTCTATCAGCCGTCTGTGAATGTTATGGTGGACACTCGTGTGTGGGTCGCACGTCTGATGGTTGATAACGATGAATTAGGCGTTGTGACAGCTGATCTGAAAATCACTCTGTCGTCCCGATCTGTTGTGGTCCTAGGTCGACCGCTACCATCATGACACTGAAATCGGCCATTGTTCACCCATTCTTGCCAGCATCTTCTAATCTCGCCCCATCGCTTCGATACATATGATGAACGATTCTCCGATTTGCCCAATCTGCCTCTTTCAATCCAATGATACGACCTCTTTAAAACTCTGACAGTTGCTCGTAATGTGCTCGAATTCTGCGGCGAAGCATTTTTTTCAGTCTTCGAAAGGTATTCTAAATCGCAATGCAACATATGTATATGTATACTTAATCTTACGGCTCATAAAATTACTTAACAAATTTCTTAATTATTTCAGCATTTTATTACATTTCTTAATATTTCAATATTCTTCAATGTGTAGTTAATGCATACCTTGTATATAGGCTCATTGTTTTGTCCAACACTTCATTTTTGTTCATGCGCTTGCGGACTCTTTTGTATTGTGCCGTTTAGCCTGTTATACATCTTTTTTTTGAAAGTAAATTCCTACTATTAGTTTGTGTTTTTAAATTCCTGTCATGTACATTTTCTGCTCTGTAAATATATTGTAAACTTTATTTACTTTTGATTTCGATATTATTTAATATGTTCTTTTGTCAATAAATGCTGGAAGCGCGGGTGATTGTCTTCGGGAGGCCGGCTTGTAGCTCTTAGCTCTTTGGGGGGGAACACGATCCCTAGGGAATTCTGCCTCTAGCCCTCAAGTTACTTCTAAATACGATGTTAACAACCTATTAATGAAATTCTTTTTCGTCATCACAATGCCCTTATTGTCAGCGAATGTTCTCCTTTATAATAAGACTTCTTGAATCAATCATACGTATTTTGGTTCATAGTAGTTCCTATATTCAAACTGGTTTATAATTTAATTTTAATTTAAAATGTTGCTTCAAAAAATGTGTGTGTGTTTTCATAGTGATTATTCAAATATAGCTTAAAGACTGCACAAAAACAAAATCATGTTGTCTTAACATTGTTGTATTAAAAAAAGTATAATAATAAAAAGTTACCTAAGAATTTCTAAAAATTTTTATTTTCTACGCAATAAAGAAAGAAAATATTTGGGTTTCTTATTTTTATTCTCCACCACAATAAATTTTTTCTGTTATATTATGCCAAATATTTTTATGATATGACTTCGAGTTTCGATTGTATATTAAAACTTTAAAAAATATATATTGAATGCTCCATTTTTGAAATTGCAATATCTTGATTATATTGAGATGAGCACTACATTATTTGCATTCATTTTAATTTGCTTAGCTTTTATAAGTAAGTTTTTTTTTCTGTTCAACTTTTTTACTTCTTCCACCAACCAATTTTTATTTCGCGGAAAGAGTTTGTGTAAAAATATAAAGCGAATTACTATTTTTTAACCTTAAGCACTTAAGACTTCCGTCTACCGGTTATTTTGATTTCGTGGACCTAATGTTAATCTTATGGGATTTCGACTACTGTTCTTAAATCCTTACTATATTTTATTTATTTGAATGCAATAAAGTGCATCTGAAAAAGCAAAAACTATTGAAAGCTTTTGCAGAATTACTTTTTTTCCCCCTTCGATTCTTAAAAATATTTTTACTTCTATTTTAATGATTCCTTTAAAAAATATTTTAAATGACTCAATGGTGATGTTCTTGAAATTCAGTCAAGAGGGAGATTGGTGTGTTTCGAATATCATTATTTGCTAAAGAAGTTTATTTCCCCCCCCAATACTGTTCTTTTGTTAAGCTGATTTAGCTTTAAAAACGACAACTTTAGACTCAGGATAATTTCTAGCTTCGTACAATTATTTAGCAGCCACTTTCACCATTAAAACATTTTTTGTTTAATCGGTTTGATAATTTTGTTATTATTCTTATTATTCCAGAGAGTCATGCAAATTTAATTAGTGAAATAAAAATATTTTTTTAAAGTTGTAAGTCTTTATAAGGTATACATTTTATGCGACACCTGGAATTACAGACTGTATATAAATTAATCCTTTATTCCATAATGTGGCCATAAGAATTCATCTTAACATCAAGGAAGAGATAATCTGCTTAGTATGAATGATTCCGTAAATAGATGGAAAATCAAAAAATGAAATTAAAATATGAAAAATAAGCTCCAGTGCATTTTTTTTCTGGAGCCTTTTGTAGTTTATAATCCGGAGAAGTTTGTTATAGCTCAGAAAATCCCAACATTGATATTAACAATTTGTGTACTTTAATCAGACATAAATCTTGCTTTATTTTATTTGTTTTGCAAAAAAACCGAAATGAAAGTTTTATTTTTTGTTAAAGGCTGAATAAACTATTATGTGAGAACATCTGAAGATATTTGTGTCTTATAAAAATTGTCTGCATTTGTAAATACATTTTTGGCTCGATACATAAGTACAGAATAGTATATAATCCCTAAAGGAGCCTTATGATTAAATTCCAAATCAAGAAATATTTCATTCAAAGTACACAAAATATATCAGATTTATACTTATGTTTTGAGTTTGGACAAAGAAATGTATTTCTATTGTGTTTTGGAATTTTTAAATCGTCTTATTATTATAACATTGTATCTCGTTATTATTTGTTTTTATAATTAATTTTGAGAATGAAAGTGAAGGAGAGAGGGGACCAACGCTTAGTTACAAAATGATTCCTTATCATTTACTAAAAGGTTAATCTAGCGTGTTGTTAAAGAAAAAGAGAAAATACTTTTTTAATCACTTCAATGTTATAATTTTATATACTGAATACATAGTTATATCTTTTGAAAGAGAATATGCGAAAATATTGCAAAGGATCACTAACTTAGAAGCAATACACCTCGAGTCCTTAAATACTTTATAAACATTTCAGATATGGCATAAACATACTATCCACACTGGAATGTTATAACCAAGTTTCTTTTATTTAATAAACAGCGTTTGAAGATCCAATAACAGAAAATAAAACAGTTTAATTTAAAATTGTTATAACTCTTTTCGATTAGGGACTCCGATTTTTTTTAAATATTCTAAAAGAGTAATTCATTAAAGAAAATGATAAATAAAACATTTTTTTTCAATCAAGATAAGTTCACAGTCAAAGATAAAAAAATATCTTGAATTCGAAATGTTGTTTGATTAGCATTTGCGAGAGACCGACAAAATTTTACAATCTTTTAAGACAGAATGCTCTTAAAATCTTTAACAAGCACTCTAGCAAAAATAATCACTCCTTCTTCTTTTTTTTTTAAAAAAAAAAAACGGGTTGTTAGAAAAATAACTGTTGTTCCCCAGCACAAACTACAACTTCTTCGACCGAAATTATCGTTTATGGTGGGAAAACAGTCTAAGTGCTCTTCTGATGAACTTTTTGCGTGACTGAATTTAATCCACTGATTTCTCCAAGTTGTACTACGTCTCGTAATGCATAATGCGATTTTCCTTTGCGGCCCCATTACGGAACAAATATATCGTCTTATACGATGCAAAACAGGCCTTTTTCTCTCTCTTCTACATCCTCAGAGGCTTTTATTTACTGTGCAATTGGTCGCTTCCTTTTATTTATCGTAGAAAGTAACCGACTAGATATTAACGTAACTGTTAAATTTCGCTCTGTGTATAATCTGAACATCATTTTTTTTAAAAAAAATGGTTCAAGCAAGTATTATAAACGTGAATTAGATGTATTAGAAAAATTTTAAACTTCATTTAGTAGTATTTTGTTTGCTACGAAAACTAAATATGCTTAGCTGATTTGTTAGTTTCAAAATAGGCTGAATGTTTTGCATAGAGATATGATTTTTTCTATAAATTTAGTACAAGAGAGTATTACATTTTTTCTAAATTAGTATTATTCATAAAATAACTGAATTGAATAAACATTTTTGTTATTTTAGTTAGACTGTAAAATTTTAATTTTAAGAACTTTTCATAATTTGTTTTGCTATTCGAATGATTCAAGTCTTAATATGTGATTAAAGCTTGAATACACGGAGAGATTTTAACATTACAGTAATAAATTATTTTGTATTACAATTCAGAAAGGAATACTTGAAAGAGCCACTAAAGCCACATTTCAGAAAGGAATATTTAAAATAAAATTAAGTGTTGCCAAATGGAGACTGAAATTTCTCTAGATAAAACTTATTTTTCAACAAAATGACACTAATTAGTGAATTTTTCACTTACATAGTTTTTCGATATAAAATAGTAGTTCAACTATTTAGATTAAGAAGCTATAATGCGGAACAAAATATCCTAAATCTGCAGAATGTGCTGTGAGATTAATCTCAGTATTTGGTACTTTTTCTTATCGTTGTGAGTGTTTGTATTCAACGCTTATGTTATTAAAAATAAGCAATAAACTGTTACCTGAAACTAACTGAGTGTACACGAATTGACCTAACAATTTATCAACCAAATTTTTGGAAGCTAACTGTTAAAATGGATCACATTCGTAAAACATTCACAAGCAAATATAATTTTTGAAGTTTTTCTGTAAAAAATTCTATGACATAACCAGAATAATATTTTTTTGTTTCCTTTATGTTTTTGATTAACATTTTAAAGTTTCTTATATAATTAGAAATGAAATAAAACAAATACTTTTGGACGATAAAGAATTTAAGTTTTGCTAATATCTTGATAAAAAATGAATTTAATTAATTATTTTCGGACTTCGAGTAATTTTAGTTCACCATATTTCATATATATATATTATTTGCATAAGAACCGAACTACACACTTGAAAGAGCAATATTCGAATCGGAAGCCACGCTATGCCCACTCCAATTTTACACTTTCAGGAGATCTCAAACTAGACTGACACTGTAAAATATTTCCTTTTGATGTCAAACATATTTACTTATTATTACCTTTAATATATATCCCTACAACGTTCCATGCGAATCAAATTTATGAACAAAAATATTTAATTGAAAAGTATTCTAAGCAGATATATAACAAATAAAAAATTATTTCGAGTGCTTTTTTAATACATACATAACTACATATATATATATATATATATCCTCTCTTATATATATATAATATATATATATATATAGGTAAATAATTTTACTACTAAATTAGTAATTAACCATTGGAAGCTTTCAAACAGTTTAATGACTATGCTAATTTTGATGTTAAAAAAATTGGTATTTGGAAAAGTAAATATTAATAATAAAATGAGGATATCAATTTGAAAGATTTAAAAGCTCTCAAGGACAGATTTCTAATTTCTTATGTAGACAACGTACTTCATAGTTATGCTTTTATATCCAAAAAATTCTAAATTAGTTTAACTAGCAAGCATCTTGTGAATAATAAGACGGTGCGTATGAACCGTTCTGGTAAGGAGAGGGCATATCCCATACTAAGGAACAACTGCTTGTTGTTCTTCCTCTTGAACAGACAATCATGTGTAAAGATACTATGAGTTCAATAAATCCTTTTTTTTTTGATTGATTCCATACTATATGTATTGTATTCATTTTTGCGCAACTTTACTACCGTCACTGCTATCGCATTTCTGAATTTCATGTCTCTCGAATGATTTCTCGTGGAGTAACGGCAAAAAAAAAAAAAAAAAAAAAAAACAATGGAAAAATTTAAAAACACCAGTGTATACAACACACACACACATATGTCATGTCGGTTTCTAAAAGTGTTATTTGGTTTCTTTTAATTTTCAACATTTTTTTAGCTTTATGATGGTTCCATATTTTTTATATGTCATTTTTCTGTAGGTGAATGTTGGACCTATAAATTTTTCGCATCTCCTAATCTATCAAAGGTTAAGTTTAGAATTAATAAATGTTATAGTTCTAATTCTTTTGTCATTTATTTTTATTTTTTTCCCCTAGACTTGTACTTCGCAAATTTTGTGGCTTATCTTTTTGCTAATTTTCCTGTATTGCTTCAGTTTTTTGTTTTACGATGTAAATTTTGTTCCATTTTTTTACAATTAAAAACATGCTCATATTTCTTCTCCTTTTATCAAAAAAAGATTTTTATATCGGTATTCTTTGTAATCTTAGGGAACTCTATTTAATTAATTCATTTAATAATATAAAAAAGAATAATTTAAATAATTAATTCGTAACTAAATAACATGAAGAAGTAATTTAAATAATTAATTAGTAATTAATTAATATGGGGAAATAATTTAAATAATTAACTTATATTAGTCTAGAAATCAGAATTACAAACCAAGAAGTTTTTTTAAGAAAATTATAAGCAGAATTTATTAGAATATAGAAAAAGGATAAGAAAATAAAGATTTTTAGTTGCATACAACCTAGAACAAAAGAAAAGAAAAAATTACACGACAAAACAAATAAGAAATAGATCAATATATATGAAAGAGAAATAAAATATTCAAATCACGAATAATTGCAAACCAGGCATGAAAAATAAAGGAAACCATAAAAATAATGTCCATAAAAATGAAATAGGACGTTTATAAATTCCGAATTTTGTTTTTGACATATCAGCCGGTTGAACAATGTTTTAAAGGTATCCAACAATCCCAACAGAAAAATGTTATTAACCAATACATAAATTCAAAGGGAAACAGGATGGAAATAGAACAAATTACAAAAGAAGAAATCAAGCGAAATATATTTATAGATAAAGAGGATACTAAATTTGAAGAAAACGAAAATAGAAAAAGAACCATCTAAAACTAAATCAATCAGTTTAAATAGATAATTAAAATTTACATGAAAGACCATACATAACAACAATCATCTCACATCTTTCTTCCACTTACAGATCAAAAACTTTTCCTCTTATTCTTAAACAGATTATATAGTAAAGCTCTCTGTCAGAGATAAAGAATGCTAATGCAAGTAAAATTAAGGCATTTAAAACAAATTTTAATGCACGATAGGAAGAAAAGTAAGGGGGTAATTTAAAAAAAAAAAAAAAAAAAAAAAAAAAAAAATCCACTCAATTCTATAATTATTACGTCTTAAATTATTCATAATAAAATTCAGCTCTCAGACAAATTTTTGTTAACTTATTCAAATTAATGTGTAGCGACTCTCTTCAACAACGCCAGAAGTTAAAAGGCCTTACTAACTAGCCAGAAAGAGACGTCTGTTTCAGTCTGGTTGGTATGGATGTAGCAAAAAGCAACTGGTCAACTTTTCTTTGTACCCACTGGTCCAGGGTTCCAAACAGCCACCGATATCCAAAGTCAGACAATAGCTTTCCCCATTAAGGGGTTAAAATCACCCACCACCAAAAATGTAAATATCTTGTCTAATGTATTGTAAAATATGATTATAAATTCTGTTCCTAAAATATTCGGGCTCCCCTATAAGGATACTTTATTGATCACAAAAGAAAAAAATATCTTTTCTCTTATACATTACTAGAAATTTTATTACCTATTTAAAAATATTTAATTAAACTGCTTTATTTATATTAACATTAATATGCAATAAATTTTAATACTCTGCACAGAAAGGTTTAACATCTTTATCATTATTGATTTGAAAGAAAGTAACGTTATCACCATGTATATGATCATTTTAAAGCTATTATTATAATAAAAATTATCTTCAGAAAAATGTAGATAAATATTGGCTAAGCAATTACATGCAGGAGCATCTTGTGGTATAAACTAATAATCTACTTATAAATCTTATTAAAAGTTACATAACTTTTTAAGACTAATATAACTAATTAAAAATAGTTTTCATTTGCAATAACCTTGTTATAATGATAAATTTCTTACAAATCTTTTCAGAACTTTAATAAGATTCTCTGTGTCAATCGAAATGAAAAGGTCTTAAAAATTATAGCTATAAAAAAACAAAAGTTTGCTTATTGTTTAAATGTTTGTCTTGAGCAGTGATATTTTTAATATAAATTGTACACTTAACCTTAACTATAGTATTTTTCTTAATATTTTACCAGCAAGATTAATATGTGTGTTAGAAATATTAGTTAATGTTCTATATTTTATAGGGTTTTTATGAAATTTTGGTGTTAAAAAAGTTTAACTAATTTAACAGTATTAATATTAACACCAATTCTCTCATAAAATTTGATATTTCTGTTAGCAAATTTTTTTCTGATTATTACTCACTACTTTAAAGGAATTATTCACAAGATGTTTACTAGTTAAATTAATGTAGATATTTTTTTGGATATAAAAGCATAACTATTAGTTACTTTGTCTACATAAGAAATTACAAATCTATAATAATTTTTATTAAAATCAACTTTTCCAAAAACCAATATTTTAAATATCAAAATTAACATAAACTCTTTAAAAGCTTCCAATGGAATACCATGGTTAACCCTTTAAGCAGTTTGCCCGTACAGTGTACGTGCTACCCGAAATTGGCCTCTTCTGGTTTGCCCGTACGGCGTACGGGCATCGATATTTTCTCCTTTCCTTTTCTGGTTTGCCCGCATTTTTCATTATTGAAAGAGACTATTTAGTATTATTATTTTTCAACAGATGGCGTGGCTTGTCCATGTAAATGAAATGCTTTTCACCCGAGGTTTTCTATGTAGCGGGAAAGAGGGAACTTTTCTTTGAAATTTTTGTTCTACTGTATGCCGTGCTTGTGAATCTTATGGAAATTATGGATGGAATAGACGACGAAAATACTTTCTTGTTAGATGATGAA
>BMAW01051958.1:59411-134755 GCA_019974015.1 Nephila pilipes
TAGCATCCAACCTCTAAAGGGGCTTCTGATCTTAAAATCGCATTCAGGTAGACTGGTGAGGTGGGCCCTACAACTCCTGTCATTAAACTTGAAGATGATATATCCCAGGAAAAGCAATGTCAAAGCAGACTTGTTATCCCGCCCCGTATGTGGACATTATGAAGAGTTATCTGAAGTGTGTAGTGTGACTATCGACATGCCTAGTCGTAGCACTGCGTACATACGAGAGGAGCAAATAAAAGATGAAGAGATTAAGAAAATTGTAGAATGTTTTGAAAATCCAGTGAAAGATGAAAACTATACCAACTGGACTAGACGTAGTTATATAATGAATAAAGGACTCTTATATCGGTATTCCCCTGACTCCGAATCAGAAAAAGCCCAGCTAGTGATCTCCTGTCATGAGCGGAACAGGGTTCTTCAAGAGTACCGCTACTCTCCAACTGCTGGATATTATGGAATTGATGGAACTTACTATCAAATTTCTCAGAGATATTACTTCACTGGAATGCGAAAGTATATTCAGGACTATGTTAAAAATTGTAATGAGTGCAACAGGTACAAACCATCGAATCAAAAACCATCTGGTTTGCTACAGACCCCAGTGTATGGTCAACGTTTTGAAACTCTCGCTATAGACTTTTTTGTCCCTTACCGAAAACTTCTGACGGTAAAAAGTGAATTCTAATTGTTGAGAATTACACAACAAAGGGGGTTGAGTTTTTTGCTTTATTCAACGCCGAAGCAAAAGAATGTGCTGTCACTCTTCTTGAAGATATCTTCTTGCTATATGGCCTACGCAGACGCATTATTAGCGACCATGGAGCACAATTTGTAAGTGCAGTTATGTTGCAGGTGTGCTATTTTCTAGACATTAATCATGTGTTCACTCCAGTTTGCTACCTACAAGCCAATTCAGTGGATCGGCAAAATCGAAATCTAAGGTCTCGACTTGCAATCCTAGTTGGGGACGATCACTCAAAATAATCCTTGAAGCTTCCAGCGATTCACTTTACAATGAATACCCATAAAAGTGAAACCACCTACCAGACTGTGGTTTTTCTTTCGTTCGGCCGAGAGCTTCGGACGACTGATGGCATCAACCATGACATTTAAGAGTGTCATCCAGAACGTTAACTTTATAGCCGAAATTACTTCATAACTAAAAAGATTTGCTAACCTTACGAAACAAATAAAGGAGCGTGTAGAATCTAAACAAGATTATCGTAAGCAATACGCCGAGAAAAGGCGTATACCTAGCTACAAATTCAGCGTAGATGACAGGGTTTGGGTTAACAAACATCCTTTGAGTACCTCTGTACGACAAAGGGCATCAAAGTTTATACCCACAGAGATGGTTCCTATGTTATTCTCAGCCAACGACTCCTTCTACATTTGAGGGGGCCAATCCTGAGGATTCTGATGTTCCTATTGCAATCTATCACACTCTGCATTACGTCCTCATCAAGGTCCATCAACTAAGCCTCTAACTCCTCTTCGTAAAAGAGACAGGGTAAGAAAAACTCTTCCTGGATTCTCGTCGAGGTGGCATAAGGGCCATAGGGAGAGACTCTAATAGTCCCCATGACTTTAAATTTAACGGGACTGCTAACGCCACCTGTGGTGACGATGAGAAAGAGAGCCTTCTTTCCCTTCTTCTAATTATTGTGCGTGTGTTGTGTGGGAAAATGACTTATAAATATTTCTTATAAGTATTGCTGTGATATATCCGTGTGCTGTGAACCCAAAAATAAAATGCTTTTAATCAACCAAAAAGATAAGATCTTCATTCAAATGCCCAAAAAGCATCTCACTCTCGCATTGGAAGCCACAGACAAGAATATATTACCTATTCACATAGTTATGATTTTGATTATCTCTTTCATTTAATAAACATATAGATAATCTAATTGAGTATTGTTAATTATTTATAAGGATTATAATATGGAATCATTGATTATGATAAATTAAAACCCTGAATTAATATATTTGTAGAGAAATTACATTAATTACAAAGATAAAAAACTAGCTTTATTTTACAAGGAGGACCAGCAAGCAATACTTTGGTTAATATCTATTTACTCAAAGAGATAATTTTATTATCTATAGATATATTGATGATTAATTTGTTTTGAATTACAATGCTTACAGAAAATAAACCTAATTTATCTTTTTATCGTACATATTTAAATATTATTCAAACTAATAATAGTAAATATAAAACAAAATCTATAGACATAAAACTGAAAATTATGAACAGTTGAATTGCTAGAAATATTTATGACAAGAGAAATGTTTTTAAATTTCACATTATTAAGTTATTTTTCTGGAGTATCTATTTATATGATTTTGTATTTAGAAATATTATTATTAATTATATTTTTTAGAAATAATACTTAAGTACGATACAATAAACTAAAAAATATTAATTACAAGAATTTTAGCACCAGTTGCTAAGTAAATTACCCTATATATTTTATTAATAAACATTTAAAAATTATTAAGACATTAAAATTATGTATGTATATATATATATATATATATAGGTATAGTCTTGTGATAGCTTTCTTATTCGGTATCTGTTTAATATTTAGGTTTTGTTAAAAAATTTATTTTATATTTCATTTTGGAGAGCAGAGGGAGAAACAAGTTTCTAGATATATTCCTTTAATGAATTTTTTAAAACTGATTTTATTTTACTGTTTTAAGTTAAATTAATTTATTTCATAAAATATTAAATTTAAAAAGATTACTTGGTTTATGTATTTAATTAATTAAAAAAAACTCTTTTGGAAAAGTATTTTCTTCTAAATTCTTTAGTTATCTGCAATCATCGATCAATTACTCAACAGATTGGCTGTTATACAATGTTTATAGCGCCATATTGAATAGAGATAAGTAAAACAATATTGTAAGAGATAAAAGTTGCAATTTCTTAGGTTTTACAATAATTTTTGTGTGTATTAATCAGTTTAGATTATTTTTAATTATATGATTATTTAATTTGGTTACAATGTATTTGTTTACTTTTTATTTTCACTATTTCTTTTTATATTCGTTTGATTAATCTATGTTTTATACTCTAATTGATAAGGTAATTACTGAAGTGAGGCGGTTGGATCCGTAAAACTGGTTTAAACACACATTTCCAATTTCAATGTATGGGACAATTGTCTCTATTTTTGTATTTCGTTATTTTTTTTTTTCTTTTCTTTTGAGATATTCTCTGTTTTGGGTAGTTTTGCATTTAACTAAGTTGCAACTTTTAATTAATGATTCATATATGTCATAGGTTTTTAAATTTAATAAGTTTGTGTATATATATATATATATATATATATATATTGGGTTGGAGGGAAAGTTTTGTCGTATTTTAAATAGGCAGGTGATTTTTCTTGTAAATAAAAAAAAAAAACATCTGGCTAGTGAGTCATTCGGATTTTTTTTTGTTCTTTTAGCTGCTGTATAATATAAAAGGAGTCCTTTTTTTACCGTTCATAATTTACTTGTGATATTTAAAGTGAAAAACATGTCAGTAGATAAAGTGCATTTACGACACTGCATCCTGTATGAATTCCAAAAAGGAAACAACGCATCGGTTGCATGTAAAAATTTGTGTGCGGTATTTGGAAAAGACATTGTAAATGATCGTACTCGTCAAAGATGGTTTAGCAAATTTCTTTCCGGAGATCTGAGCCTCGAAGAAAGTGATCGATCTGGACGACCATCCAAGATCGATAATGATGTTTTGCGATCCATGTTGGAAAATAATCCCCATTTAACGAGTCGAGAAATTGCAGAAGAGTTTGGAATTCATCATACAATTGTTGGATATCACATTAAATCTCTTGGGTTTGTGTTAAAGCAAAGTGTTTGGGTTACACATGAATTAACGGAAAAGAATTTGTCTGATCGTGTAAGAATGTGTTCATCACATCTGATTAGACACAATGTGGAGCCGTTTTTGGACAAGCTGGTTACTGGAGATGAAAAGTGGATTCTTTACGAGAATATTAAGAGAAAAAAATCTTAATGCAAGCCAGGAACATCATCAGCAACAGTTCCAAAGCCAAATATCCATCAACAAAAAGTATTGCTTTGTTCGTGGTGGGACAGGAAAGATCCAGTGTACTACGAGCTGCTGAAATAGGGAAAAACCATTCACGCGGATCTGTACTGCAATCAGCTGGATAATTTAAATGCAGCTATTAAAGAAAAAAGGCCAGCATTAGTGTCCAGAAAAGGAATAGTGTTCCACCACGATAATGCTCGACCACATACTGCAATGGTGACACAACAAAAACTGAATGTGTTAGGATGGGAAGTCCTTGTTCACCCACTGTATTCACCTGACATTACACCATCTGATTATTACCTGTTCAGATCCCTGCAAAATTACCTAACGGGGAAAAAATTTCAAGTCTTTTGAAAGTGTTTCTAAGGCAGTTGCTGACTATTTTAACTCCAAGGACAAAAACTTCTACAAAACAGGTATTCACAGGTTACCTGAAAGATGGCAACAGGTTGTAGCAAATAACGGAGCATATATAATTGATTAATATTAAACACATATTTTTATAAATGAATTCAAATATTTTCTTTAAAATACGACAGAACTTTCCCTCCAACTCAATATATATATATATATATATATATATATATTGAAATACAGATTAAAATCTCTAAAAGTAATTAGGAAAAAACTGTAATATGACAATCATTTCGCTTAAAAATCACTTTTATAGCTTAATATTAGCTCGACATAGATACTAGATAATTGTTTCATTTTTTGGTGCAATAACTGTTGATGTTATTAAATTTAAATAGTTTATATTTACTTAAAAATGTACATATACGTTTTGAATTCTAAAATAAAAAATATAAAAAATTATATTTTATATACTAGTTTAAAGCTCTTAGAAAACTTTAGAAATTATAATAGGATAGATATATTAAAGAATAAAGTATTGTATTAAAAAGAATAGATAATATATTAAATAATAACTAGAAAGTAATGTATTAAAAAATAGACAATACATTAAAAAGAATTATTATATTAAAGAATAGAGGATAATACATTAAAGAATGAGATAGTATATTATTTTTTTATTTAATTAATTTCCCAATTCAGCCTACCAGGAATTATAGATTTTATTTTTTGTAGATTTTATCGCTGAATTTGTTTGCATCTTTTAATCATGAACTCTTTTGCAATTTGGATTTCCTAATTCAGCCTACCAAGTCGCAAAGGGGGAAGGTTGGTACCATTGAACTAGTTTAACCCCGCTTAATCGGTCCTCAGCCCGATATTGCTTTTTGACTTGCTGGGTTCCATATTTTCATTTATTTTTCTTTCATTGTTACATTTCTTTCTGGATTTTTGTCTTTTTAAATATTTTAAATTATTCTTTCATAAATTTTCAGTATATATATATATATATATATATATATATATATATATATATATATATATATATATTGACTTGCTACAAGAATAAGATAGTATACTAAATTGATTCGAGTATGTTTTTTGACTCGGTAGCCTAGAATAATAGAATATAATTAAAGTTGAACTATTTTCTTTGAAAGATTCCATGTATTTTGAAAAATTAGGTATAAAAATCTTTTAAAATACTCTTTAACAAAAATGATTATTTTTCTCTTTATTTATGCAATATTTTATTTAATAGTTAGATATTGTTATTTCTGACATATGTTGCCTTTAAACTTCTTTTAAATCCTTTCATATTATTTTTGGTCCTTTTTATTTTAAATTTTATTGTATATGTGAGAAATAAAAAAATAAAAATTCCAGATATTTCGCAAGGTGAAACAAGGTTTAAATAACATTATCACTTAAAAGGAGTGCCTTACGTAAAACTTAATAATGAGTAAAATTAATATACACCTAATATTGTAATTAGGTATTATTTTAAGAGTTTCTTCAAATGTTGACAAAAAAAATGATTTATTAAAACATTTTGTATTATTTTACATTGTATTATAAAGATTATATTTTCCAGTAACCATACTAAATAACTTTCCTACAGTCAAAACGGCAATAATTCATAACTTCAATAATCGATAATAATGAGAATACTTTTCAATAAATATTATAGAAGCTTGAATAGAATTCACGAAGCTCTACGATACTCGTTTGCATTAAAATAGAGGTTAGAAATGAGCTAGGAAGCAATCATAGAGATGACTCAAGTTTTATATGGAGTCAAAAATTCTGGATGTTATCAATATCCTATTGTTATTATGATAAATCACCACTTAGGTAAGGACAGGTAAAACTTTGTCGCATGAATATCAATGGCAGAATAATATAGTAAAAAACTCAACAAAATCTAATAAAAGGGTCTATTTATAGAATGAGTTTCATTTACAATGTTTATAGATAATCGTGATGGAAAAAATTTACTTTAGTGTACCAAGCGAATGAATTATTTTTGCTTCACTCCATAAATTAGTAATTCATTAAATTTTTTTTGGTTACCTTGGTGAATACTAAATTGGTGTTTTAAGAGTTTTTATACCTTATAATTCATATATGTGAGGATTTGCCTAAGTTTCCGAAATGAATATTTTCTTAATAAATTGTAAAGTAAGAATATTTGCAAGCCCTCCCTTAACTAATATCTGTATTTGTATTTGAATTTCCAGCTCCATTCCAATAAAATGAAACGTGAATATGAAAAATAGACGAAGGAAAGAAAATCAATTAATTGAATAGAGAATAGTGATATATAAGCAAAATAGAATTGAAAAGGAATGTAGAATGGCTGATAGTACGTAATTGGTAGATGTCAATAAGTTAGAAATTGGAGTGAATTGTTGTAAATCAGTGCTTCCCAACTGGTGGTTCACGAAAATAATATTGCAATGGTGGAGTTTTAAACCACTTAAATTAAAATTAAGTAAAAGTGTCCTTTAATACGAGATATTGAGAAACACGTGTGGCGCACCACGAGCACTAAGGAGGCGTAAGCTGCAGAAAAAGGAATTGAGATTGGGGGTCTCTTACAGTGATTTTTAACGACATTGATGGTCTGTCCTTCAAGCGACGCCTGTTCCTGATTGGTTAGCAAAGCAGAAAGCTAGATTATTTTTCCGAGGTAAATATTTTTCTCAACTGGATAAGAGCATTAACAGACTCTTGTAATTTTTGTGCTATTTAGTTCGCTGTTAGTAATATGCAACATAGCTTTGTTTAGTGAATTCATTCTAGAGTAAATAGCGTTTAGTAATTTTTATATCATCCCGAATACTCAACGCCACCAATGTTTATTTTGAAAAATAAAATGGAATAAACTCATCTTATTGTATGGGTGTATGGTCAGATGATGTAAAACCAGTGACAGGAATATATTCTGTTTCATGTGATACGGGTAAAGAAGATCAACTAAATAATTGAATAAAAACATTGATGTATTAGTAGACAAGCATTTGTGTGTAAACATATTCTTGTAGATTTATTAATTATTTTAAGTAATGCTAAAAACATTGAAAATTTAATAAAATTGCATGCTGCAAACTGCTGTCTGTTCTATGAGCTTTGTGTGGATTTTGAAAGCCGTGAAGTTTCTTTACTTCTTCATTTAGAAATTAGATGACTTTTCCGTGACAAAGTTATAACACCCTTTTTTTAATTGAAGCCTGAAGTTCAAGCATTTTTATTGGTCACTCATTTCATTTGTCCTTTTGTGTAATCGATATTATTAGGAAATTGATTGCATATTTTGATGACATCTTTTGTAAATTAAATGAATTAAATCTATTATCACTAAGTGCAAGTGTCACCATTTTCAGTGTGCTTGATAACACTGAACCCATGCTAAGCAATAACCTTTTAAGCTAATATCTACTGAAGAATGAGTGCGAATGTTTTGCTTCTCTCAGCAGCTTTTTATCAGAAATTTTAATTGATCTCGATGAAAACATAAATAGAAATATTTGTGAACATCAGAAACACCCTTCAGTTATTTTCTTATGACTATTTTCCTAATAGATGTAAAATATCCTTATCAAACGACTAGAAACATAATTCGTTTTAAGGAAATTTAATTTTAGAAACTTCTCTAACTTTATAGCAAAAAGAAAAAAAAACTAATTGAGTTATATTGAGACAACTCTTTAAAGTCTATTTTTAAAGATCACTCTTTAATTGACTTTCGGTTCAGTGTACAAATTAATGTACTGTTTTGTCAAAAATACCATGAAAGTTTTATTATTCTTTTGCACAACATAACTAATAGAGAAAGGATTTTTAACATGTACTTATCTTAAAGATGCATAAAGGAAACATATTAAACCCAAAACCTGATCTATGACTGAAACTGACAGACACTGAGTCAAACTTTGAATTAAATTGTTCCATCAGACAGCCACAAATTTCTCACTAAGAGTATTTTTTTAAAAATTTAATGCATACTTAACTAAGAGATAGTTGGTTTGTTGGGTTAATTTTGTATTAATTTTCTTGAAGTAATCATTTTAGTTTTTATTAATGTTTATGCTCAGATGTTTTACAATTAAGTTTTCATTTCTTGTTATGAACTATTTGAGCAACATGGAAAATAGATATTCTACCAATTGTTGTTGTTTTCTTACCTGTTGCTAACGACTTTAGAAGGGGGTTGGCCAATTTCTTTTAGATCTTAGAAGGAGTTCGTAAGGAGAAAAAGGTTGGGATCCACTGCTGTAAATGATCGTCTAATTCTAAAATCGGTAAGAATTGACACTTTGTTCGATTAAGGGTAATAGAAGTAGAACCCACAATATTCGAGAAGGATATCACTCTTGAAGAGAGCGAGTTAGTTAACTATATACATGTGCAAATTCATTGGGACTAAAAAAATCGCTTTTTTTAAAGAAAACTTTACTTTTATTCCCTTTATACATTTGCAATACATTTTCTAGTATGATGTATGTCCTCCCTTAGCAGAAATAATCTCTTACAGACATTTTTGCATTGACTCCCCTAGATCAGTGCACATGAGTTCATCATCAGGAAACCACACTTGAATAACAATGATTATCATGCGTTCTTTTGTTGTACAATCCCTCTTATATAAACGCTTTTTATTAATTTTCTACAAGTTCTCTATGGGAATTAGGTCCGGTAAATTTACATGCCATTAAAGCAGTTTAATTTGATTTTTTGCCTAAAAGTCTTTACCAGTTTTGAATTGGGACAAGGAGCCAAGTCGTGTTGAAATGTTACGGCAAAGATTTTCAAGGATGAAACAATCTTATGTCATAATATTTTGATGCATTTCGTCGAATTTATCATGCCTGTAACAGGAACTAAGCTTCCAGTGCCATTTGCCGTGAAATATCCCCAAAACATCTGCTTCAGCGAGTATTTTACAGTCTATTGGATATGGTTCTGTCTCAAAGGTTCACAATATCTGAAATGTATCGCAGAACAAATAAATAAATTTCATCACTGAAAACTATTTTCTTCCAGTCATCTGCAGTCCATTATTTGTACTTTTTTCCAATGCTAAACGTTTTTCTACTAGTTAGGAATTAAAAATTGTATTTACTTTGATCTTCTTGCCTTACGGCCAGCGTCTAGAAACCTACCCCTACAGTTGAGCTACTCACATCAAAACCAGAGGCCAATAAATCATTTTGAAGGTCTAAGATTGTTTTCCCTTGAATTAATTTTGCTAATTTTTTTTCGAAATTAATCAGTTTTTGCAGTAGGTTTTCTCTTGTGCCTACATTTTTCTTTCCATTTTGGAGAGGCTGAACCGCATTCTTTGAATGAAGTTAGGATTCTTGAAACTCTTGGATAGCCTACACCAAATGGAGAATCTATTTCTCTAACTGTCATAGAAATGTGATCTTTAAAAGCTGTAATTTTCTCACGCTTCCTTTGAGTTATATCCATTTTTGAACACGTGAAAGAAAGACAAAGCAAACACTAATAACTGACTGCCTCACTCAAAGGCTCATAACTGAAAATATATAAGTACTTTTACACTAAAACCAGTTACGTCTATTAGTCACACTCTCCCTAAACAGGTATATCTGGTTTGAGGTATTTCACATTCAATCTAAGCAGATAAATTTGGTTTGAAGTGGTTTCAGATATAAAAAAAAGATTGTCCCAGTTAATTTGCACAGCATAGTAGAATTGCGTTGCTTGATTATAGGCTAGGATTCAGGCGTGTTGAGAGTTAATCCAGAGACCGATCTTACATAATCTGAGAAGTAATCTAATACATACTGCAATTGTGACCATATTGAGTATTTAATTTGCTTTTACAATATCTGTAGACTTAAATAATGAGGGTGAAGGCATTACAAAAAATAATTACTTCATATAAGTCACATGTTACCTTTTGTCTAAAAGTTATTCTTAATTATGCAAGCTATGAATTTTTTTCAAAATGACTGAGTTCATCTTTTACTGTAAACCTTTTAGTAGCCATTCTAAGGATGAAGCTTCATTTTAAGAATCAGAAATAGTTCAATTCTTTTATGTATGCTTAAAAAAGTGTGGAACCAATCTTTTCTCTTATATTACCATTAAAAATAATATTTTTTTAAAACTTTAATATGAGAATTATTAAAACAAACAATAATATTTCATATAAAATTATTTGAATTCTCTTAAGCATCTACGTAATCCCCTAAATTTTTATCATGAGAACCTATAGCAGGGGTGGAAATTATGGGGTCCTTTATGTCATTAAGAGCAGTCTTCCATATGAGAAAAAAGTTTTCTGAGCATTTCCCCCCTTCATTTTCATTAATATGCACGTTTGCAACGACATTTGTTTTTTGATTATCTACTGCAATATACAGTTTAATAAACATATTTTTTGTGATGCTTTGTGATGCTTTTGTGATAAAGGACAGCTTCGAAAAATACTTATGATTTTGTTTTTATAAAGCCTTCCTCCTCTTCTATACGCAAAGAAATTCATTTCTTTTAAAGATGTCCAAAATCATTTGAAATTAATTAGTGTTCAGGATTTCTGCTTAAATTTTAGATATAATGCTTTTTTAAATTTAGTTAATTAATACTTGATAGCTTTTTTTAAAAAAAGCAAATAAAGTTTCCGTATGTATTTTATACTGAAATGTGTTGAATGTGACCTTATTAAACTACGGAATGATTTAATGATCCCTTATTAAATTATATATAGCCTGATGTTGCCATCCAACTGGAAACAATTCTCTACTCTTCTTCAGCTCAAATAAATTAATTCTTAAATCAGTAATGTATGTAGATTATTATACTAGAGCATATTAATACTTTTACTGAGCCTTTTGTTTTAAGATTGTAATTAACTATAAACGGTATTCTTTTCGATTACGGCCTCATCTCTCTGTCTTTGTTGCATTTTGGCCATTTCTGGAATTTTTATTGATTTTACGAAAACGCTTTTCAATGCCTTCTCATTAACAACCATGACTTTGAAAGTTTTTCAACAATGGCCTTTATCTTTTCTGTAAAGGGCTTAGTGCAGAAGTGAATTAAGTTTGTGAATTCATTCTTTTCAAAAAAGAAGCTTCGGAAAATATTCAGTGGCGTTTCATTTTTGCTACATAAATTATGCCGTTAAATCTAACTACATAAAATATCATTTTTAGAGATGAACAGGAAAATTTTAAAGAATTAGATGTATGATAGAAAAATATGGCTCACAGAAAAGATCAATAAAAACAAAGCATTCACAATAATTAATGAAATATTTTTCTTCTTATTTTTAGTTATTATTAATAATAATTTGGTTATTATTATTTGCTAAGAAAATATAATAAAGATTCCGTTTTTAAAGTATTTACTCAAAAACAAAGGGCAAGGAATTCACTTTCGAAAGTCTTACCATAAAATATTTCTTTAATTTTTGCCTTTCTCGTTATTGTTTCTCGTATTAATCATGCAGAGTTATGAAATGATGGCATATTTAAGAAACTCTTCCTTACTATATTTTTAGTATGTTTTTCACAGAAATAATTCAAGTCTCGAAATGTAATAAATTAATAAAGCAAATAGAAACATTATTTTTACCATTAAAAGTTCAGGAATAATTAATAAGAATTTTAATTGAAATTGAAATATGAATTTTTTTTTATAATCACTCTTTTCTAAATACTATACATTATTACACAAAACTTTTCATCTCCGGGGGGGGGAGTGAAAATTAAGTCCAACTCGGAGAATAACAACAAATGAAATTTTATTCGTAATTCTTCAGTACAAAACACAGGTTGCACTGCTTGGACAATAAAAGTACACACATACATTGTGACACAGAAATAGGAACAAAACACACATTAGGTACAGTCACAGTTATTTCAGCAACGTTCAGCTCATCAGCTTATTACTCCTCACTTCCAGGGCAGGATCCCACAATTTCCAGCAGATACTCACTGCTTCATCACAAATTCACCCGGCACGCTCCACTTCAAGTGCCGACAGCTTTCAGTCGATCCCCCGATCGATATACACAACATAGACTCCAAAGACAGACTCCGACAGTCTACTAGATTCAGGCAGAATCTCCAGAAGACTCACTCGACCACAATTCTTTGATCGGTTTACAAAGCAGACTACACAGACAAACTGATTCCATAGATAGACCGATTCTTCCATGAGATTGATTTTTTTGACTGCAGCTCTTGGCGTATGTATACCTAATCCGGCTAGATGTGACGTCATATCGAAAATTCATGAAAAGTCCGTAACTTTCTTCCTTATCGATTTTTTGTCTCGGTTCCCGTACCTACGAGTACTTTCCATTTGTCACTAAATTCGCTAAATTTCTCACTAAATCGCCAAATCCGTTGCCAAGGTGAAGGGGTAATTGCTTAAACTCTCTTTTGGAATCTGGTGATACCTTTGTAATTCCATCTTTTTCTATGTAAGAGAAGCATTGCAAGGAAGCACCAACTTATGTTCGTAATAATATAATTCTCAGCATATTTTATTTTTTGTCATATGACTTCTATTTAAATAACAATTTTTTACATAGTTTTATATCAAATACTATTCCCATATGTAACTATACACAAATATTTTTCTTTTGCTTTTAGAAACATAACCTATTACAGTTCTAAATTTAAGCAAGGTTTCTTTTGAATCACAATCTATTTAACCGAAAATTCCAACAATATACCTGCCTCCATCCCTGATGAGAAACTATCTCCGACTTTAAGTTTAATTTTAATTTTTTCTTCACTTCTAAAAATGTATATCCATCCATAATTTATATTTAAATATTCAATGCAATATTTCCGTCGCACTTATTCATTTTGTTTCATTTCATACAAACCTAATAACATTTAATGCACGCATACATTTTACACCCTCCCCCTGAAATTAAATCAGTTGCAAGAAAATAAGTGAAATATACAAAGGTTATAGGATTAGTGTAACATATGTAAATCTATTTATCTCTGTTATTTGTGTGCAAGCTTTATATAGCAAAGAATATCTAGGTTATAGGATTAGTGTGATATATGTAAATCTATTTATTTCTGTTATTTGTGTGCACGATTGTGTTTATTAAAGCAATAAAAACATTGAAGGCTAAGTAATTTATTTGCTGAGTTTTTTTAAAAAATAATTTCATTTGTTATAGAGATTTTGGCTCTCTGTTTCGATTTCTTAATAGCAACAATAAGCCACAGTATAGTGGTTGGAGATTAAAGATACAATGTATGAATTTTAAAGAATTTAAAATGTGTCATTGTAATGAATATTGACAATTTTTGTAGAAATCCTGAATTATTCAGTACAGTATTCTTTAATTGACACGTACATGCATTTATACATTATTTAATGTATAAAAAATATTTGAAGCAATTGTTAATATTTTATTACTTAGTGCTTGAAAAGGTATTCTCCACAAAAGCACTTCATATTCAAGAGAGGGTGTTGAAGACAGTCAAAAGTTTACTATAATATATGGTCAGAAGTTTATAAAATACATTTTAGTAATTAAATTATAACGAGATGTAGCATTTTTTAAGATAAAAAACTGTTTAATTATCGTTAATTAGTAATTAATAGATAAGTAGATAGAAATTTTGTAATTGTGGATCGATAGAAATAATTATGAATTTTAATGCCCTTATTATGACGACATCAAAAACGGGTATTCTAATTTTTTTTATATATTTATAATAAAAGTACATTTTTTTAAAGAATAATTTTACATTTCATAAGGTATATCAGCATAATTTATAAAATGAAGGCGCTTGCAGAAATTTGTTCTTATTTCCAATAAAGCAGTGAAAAAATAAATATTGGACTACTAATTCATGAAATGCATAACATTTTTTGTCAAGAAATATTTGTTAATTTTCATATGATAAAAGCTGAATGAAGTGTAAGATTAAAATATGTAGGCACCGCTTAAAATGGCAAACAAATGTTAATTTTTTGAAACTTATTTATGTAAATATAATTTCAAATTATTTAAATATAATTATATAACTATATTATAAGCAAAATATTTATATAAATACATTTAACGTTTCTTAAAATATAATTGGTCTCCCAAAGGCCTATATTTTAGTTGGATCACTTTTGGCGTACCAGGTCACGTTTCAATTTTGTATCGTTTGCTTCAACTTTAATCACATTTATCTTAAATATATTCAATTTAATAATTTATCATTTCCTTTAATTTTAATATCGGAAAAGTTTACGTTTGTCCTTTACTCGATTTTTTATCGTTTAATTATATTTTTTTTATTTAATTGAGTAATTGAATAATAGTTATAAAAAAAGCCCCCCTTGAGTGGCTCAGCTTGTTCTTTGAAAAACTTTGCATAAGACCTTTTATATTTATGAAATGTCATTATAGAATATTATACATAATAAATAATAGATTTAAACGTATACGATAATTCGCCTCAAGAAATCCGGATCTAATATTTTTTCTTTGCTGAACTCTTTTTTATTTAAATTTAAAAAAAAATGTCACATATCTAAGGCTAATAATACTAAAATGCTATTCACGTATTAAAATAGAGATTATTTACTTTGATTTTTTCTTATTTCTTACATTTTACAAATTTGATAAAATTAACTCGAATGCATACATATTATTTCATTGTAAAATAATACATTTTGAGAGAAAAATTCAAAGAAGGTTTTATATTTTTGATACCTAAAAGACTTTAATATCTGAAATGGAAGATCACTGCATCAGATAAACAAAGAAAAAGCGCTTGAAAATAATGCAGAGGTTATTAATGGCGCACTTTTTTTTTAATTAAAAAGGGGCTCATTCTTTTATGTATAGTTTCTTTTCCAACAGAAAAGTTATACATGCAATGAAAACACTTCTACAGATTGCTCTGAGTGGAGTTCTTACTCATTTAAATAATTCAACTAGGTTTTTTAAGCTTCCGATTAAAAATCAATAAAACAAAATTTTATAATTTGTAATGGATGTATCTCATTTAATACATATAAAATTTTCAATTCCTTCAATATACATCGCCCCTTTAGTTTCCCTTTCTACAACCAGATGGCGGGACGGATGGTACAATTGATGACCGATTTTCGCAGTCTACTGATTCCACTCAAAGTTATATCCTCCAAGATTATGCGTTTAAACACCTGTGAATGTAGATTCCTACAAAGGCCTTGATGGCTAATTTTAAGCGGTTGAAACGATGCATTAAGCTGAAAAATGGAAAATTATTTCCAGAATTTATTTGAAAAAATTAATTCTGTCAGTTTCATTTTATGTTTTCCTAAGGTAAAATAATAGCAAAAAGAGGAATCTTATTTTCAATTTTGTTCCCAATTGCATGATGAATTTTGTTCGAATATTCCGTTAAAACATTTTATTTATTTACCATTTAAATTCTTAAATTCTGCATCATGTATATATATATATATATATATATATATATGTTAATTATTAATCGTTAATGTTAATAATTAATCATTACTTAGGTTAAATACATGCATTAATAAGTACAAAAATTCATAATGAATTACAAATTATAGCTAGAATTAGAAACTAAAGTTAAAATTTTATTTTTGTACGATAAACTATGATAAACTGAAATTATTAATAACTGAAAATAAACATGTCGTAAAATAAAATCTAAGAAATAACAACAGCTTTCAAATTAAAAATAGATTATCTAAAATTTGAAGCAGTGATTCTAAATCTGTGGGGTGCCCCCCCTAGGAGGTGCGAGCACACTAGAGGAGGGGGGGGGGAGGGACGAGAATATCCAAGAGAAAATATTATTTAAAAAAACTTGATTAATTGACTAGAAGGATAGCACACATACACATAGAAAGCAAAATACATTTCGACATATTTAATAATTAACTTATTAAAGTAAAAAAAAACTTTTAAATCAAAACTTACTTAATCCAAACATACCAAATTAAAAACGAATTTAATAATTATTAGTAACTTCCTTGGGCCTGTCTTGCAGAGCAAAGTTTTTCGAAGGAAGGCTTAATATTAGAAATAGACACTCTCAGTTCTGTTTCTATATTTAGCCGAGATCTATATTTTGTCTTCAAAGAAGCCACAGCAGAAAATCCAGTTTCATAAAGGTAGGATGTTGAAAATGATAATAGAATGCAAAATGCCCACTTTATCACTCGTATCCAACATATATGTATTTGCTCCTTGGAGTTGAAGATTCAAGTTATTTAATTTCTCGGATATATCAACCAAGTAGCTCAATTTCATCACAAATAAACCATCGGGAAAATTCTCGGCTTCCGGTCTGTTTTCTTCTTCTAGGAAAATGGCGATTTTTTCTCTTAATTCATAAACACGTTGCAAGAATCTCCTTCGTGATAATCATCTTGCCTCGCAATAAAATAGTAATCCTGAATGTATTGCACCCATGTCTTTACAAAGTGCTGAAAAGATTTTTCATTTCAGGGGTCTCATTTTGATATAATTTGCTACGGTTACGACAGTAGTTAACACAATATTCAGACCAGGACTCATTTCTTTGGAAGCCAAAGCTTCTCTGTGGATCATGCAATGTGTCCAGTCTCACTAAGGCGATTTCTGTTTTACAAGTGCTTGTACTTTGGAATCTTCCGGACATTGAACTAAAACCATTGGTGCATATTCCGTCTCTATTTTCCCCTTTCTATGTTTGCCTCGATTATAAAATCATTCAAAGTAGCAAATAATGCGAGCGCTGTTGCTTTGAGTTCTATTGTTTAGCAGAAAAGCAGTAGCTCTACTACTGACATATTATCAAAAAATCGAATACAGGCAATGAAATGAGCATCTTTATTGCTATCTGTTGCTTCATCAAGCTGTATCGAAAACAATTGGTCACGCAACTTCGGGAAAAGCTGACACTGTACACTTTCAGCTATATCACGAATTCGACGAGCAACAGTTTCATTTGAAAGAGGTATGGACTGCAATTGCTTTGAAAAATTATATACAAACATAGTTTTTACAATCTCAATTGCTGCTGGCAAAATAAGCTCTTCATCAACGGTGAGAGGTTTCTTACATATGGCTATTTTATATGAAATTTTGTAGGATGCAGTTAAAGCTTTTTTATTCACAGACAAAGTTTCTTTAAAAAATTATTTTTGCTTTTCATATGATTTTAATTTTAATTCGAAGAATTCTCTAGGTTGGTTGACGTACTCACTATGAAGCGTTTCTAAATGTAGTTTAAGTTTATTAGGTTTAATGCTGTCTACGGCCAACATTTCTGAGCAAATGATACACAGGGGACTTTCTTTTTCACTTACTTCAGTACTCTGGTAACCCCCAAATTTAAGTATTCTTGAGAATATTTTCTTGATTTTATTTTCGGAACCACGCTCATCTGTGTACTTGTTGATGCTTGAGTATCGTCTAATGCCCCCCCCCCTCCCCCGCTTAAAAAATTATCCATGAGCCTGCCTAAATCTGCTGCTTTGAAAATTTAATATGGTGAATTGCAACATATATAACATACGATAGATTCGAAGGCGATGGACTCGAATGACAATTGAAACTTGCGTTATCGAACATTTTCCTTCTTCCTATTAGAAAACATTCTTTTTCATTTCAAATTTGGCTTTCCATTTTAAATATAATTTTTAAATTTTTCCCGCTTCCATTCGCTTTCTCTGTTCACCGCCCGCTTGGCAAAATGCCAGATGTGGTTTCTCGCCAACGTAGGCTCGCTTTTACTCTTATTTTGGCAGTTAGTTAAAAATAATTTAAAAACAGAAATCAAAACACTCAATATATATTATTGTTGTATACATTTTATTGTATGTGGGGGCGCGATCAAAATTATGATCGAAAACTGGGAAGCGAATAATGAAAGGTTGAGAAACGGTGATTTAAAGCATCCGAAATATTATAATGTAAAAAGTTTTCAATTGCTGAAAGAGAGAAGAGCATAATGTTCAAGAACACATATTGAGCTTGTAAATAATTAAAAAAAAAAGGAAACAGGTAATTTAAAAAATTACAGCAAAGCTCAAAATATCAAAAACATTACTAAAATCTGCAAAGCATATTTCAAGAAAGAAGAATTAGAAAACTAAAGATATAAAGGGAGATAAAGTAATTCTACTTACTGTTTCAGGCTTGGGGCTGAATAATATATATATATATATATATATATATATATATATATATATCATCTCCGATTAGTTTCGAAAATGGAGGATCAAATTGTAGTGGTAGTGTTGAAGATGGAGTCATGGTATAGACATGAAACAATGATTCGACAATGAACTGTCTAAATTTCAAGTTAATGATGCAAGAAATAGTATTTTCTTAACGGAAACTACTTACCAGACGGTAATAAATGATGTGCAAAAAGCTAAAATGACTACTAAGAAGGAACCCAGTGATTATTAGTTGCTGAATCGTTATGATGTGATGACTGAAGAAAACAAAAGTAAACTCATTAATCCTGATAAAGAAGGCTTCAGTACAATTTAGTATTATATGTCACGGACTCAGAGTTATTTCCCGTACTTTATACAGCTCATTTGGCTATTGGACACGGAGGACGTAATAGAATGTCTAAAAAACTTTCAACCAAATACAAAAACGCTACACGTCATGATATTGAACTGTACCCTTTGTGGAGCTAGCCAGAAAAAACAGAAAGGTCTTAAAAAGGGTATTATTTCGATACCTATGATTTTTTCTATATTTAATTCCCTTTGTCAGATAGATATCATTAACTTTCAGTCACAGCTAGATAGAGAACACAAATTTTTTATGGTATAACAAGATCATCTCACAAATTGGGGCTTCTTACGTTCCTAACATCAAAAAGAGCTGAAGAAGTAGCCTATAACCTAATGGGTCTAATCTCATTGCTTGAAGCTTCATCCATATTACAGTCTGACAGTGGTAGGAAATTTAACAATAATATGGTGACCAGCTTGAAGGAGTTTTGGCCAGAACAGAAGATCGTCCACTGGAAGCCTCGCGTTCAAAAAGCCAGGTTAGTGTATAGAGAGCTAATCAATATATATAGATTTTAATAGTTTCACGCTGAAAACGTTTTTACAAAATGCGATTTTATAATCGTATTCTGAACACAGTTAATAAATTTAATATCGTTTTAAGAAAATATTTAATACCACTATGTAACTAGGCATTTGGCGCTAGGAGTAAAATATGTGTCTCTACTACATTTTCTTGCGCTGATATCGAATATGACCTGGAAAATGCACCCTCACATCTATTTATTATAAATTAAAAAATATATAAAAAAGTAATAAGTCATTTTTCAAGTGGTGCGAACACACAATCATATCGCTTTCGAACTTGTGTATTTCAGAGTAGCTGACGGTTCAGAGCTTTGATTGCATGATAACCGTATTATGTTCAGTTATTTGAAGTGAATAATGTTAGCTACTAATACCTATTTGGGTAAATTTACTTCTTTTTTTTTTCGTAAATAGATCCCACCGGTCACATGTTAATTCAATGGAGAGTGTTTGCTATATCTATGGATAAGACAGCGTTGGAAACTAACAGCAAAGGCTAAACGAGCTTGCTATTTTTATTTTTGATGGGATGTCATAGATAAAGGTAAGACATAGTCTCTTCATGAATCGTTCGTAATGTATTTTCCTGGTTTGCTTCACTAAATGCAATGTCACAAAGACCGGAGTATTCATTTGCCGATCATATGATATGGTGAGAGTAGACGAGAGGATTGTTATTTTTGTCATACTAAAGTCATTGTTATTTCCAATAAAACAAAACCTAACATGTAGTACCTTAATATTTCTCTTAAAAGATGTCTTCTTCTACATATACATTAATTGCTTTCGCCACTTTTTCCTTTGGTACAATCACCATGTACGATTATCACGCAATCAAAGATCTCAACCGTCAACTACTCTGAAATACACTAGTTGACGAGAAGAGTTGGAATAATCAACATTATTTAATCCAACTTTCAGTCCTTAACATGAGACACTATCACACTAAATTCATACCAAAGGAGATTAAACGACTTAATCAGAGACTTGAATCCTACCAAATATCAATCGGAAATCTTAAGGCCTAAACTGCCGCATTAGAATTTATGGCTTCAACAATTAAAATTTCATTAGAACGGTTTTTCAGGATATATTTCAATAAGAATTTCTATGTGCGTGGTATATTGAGGGTTTAATTGTATGTTTCGAAATTTTTATGTTTAATGTAATAGGAATAAGATTTTTTACAATTACATGAAATTATATTTATATTCGGGGATTCTTCTGCTTGAAAAAAAAAAGTATTAGGAACTCGGGATCAAATTAAGAACAAGGGTGGTTCAAAAAGGTACTTGTATTTGAAGACAGATGGTATCATTAAGGTAAATTGTTGTTATCACTGGTTGCTACCGTCTGTTGAATAGAGCTAAAACATGTTTGACATTGATTCATAAGTTAGTTTTGACATGGGAGTCATTTGCTGTCAAATCAAAACTTTATTGCTGCCTAGTTCAGTTATCAACGTTTTTTTGCGTCAAGTTGTCACCGTCGATGATAAATAGATTAACCGTTATATTACGGAAACCAAGCAATAATGAAGTCAATGAGTTGCTTTAGGTGAATCTGTTCCAAAAAAGAAGGAGATGATCTCATCGGCTAGAAAAGTTATGACGAAGAATTTTTGAGGAGCGAAAGGCTTCTTAAATATAAATGTGAGTAATTGGAGCTTAAATAGCTATCTAGTGAGTCATGATACTTACTAAAAACAAAGCATTTTCGATGATACTAGCACCATCTCTTGGATCTGTTAAGGATTTATTGAATGACCCTCGTATTAATGGTATTAATGTATATTTAAAAAACTATTTTTACTTTTGTAGTACATATGCGGTAATATGTACTGTTTTATAAAGGTGAAATTCCCCCCCCCCACACAGTTGTTATGGATGAAAGTTGTACTTTTTAGATAAAGAGTAGTCAATGTTTCGAATTAAGATTATTATTTTTATTCTTTTAACGTATTAATATCCATTCTGCTAGCATTTAATGCCGAACCTTATAATATTGAATCATAGTGTAAAAATTGGCTATGGTGTTAATTTTCTTCAACTCTCACAAGACCTCGAAAGATTTCGAAGTTCGCCTTGATTATCACGTAACTTTTATTACTCTACGTAATGGAATAAGGTATCGAGTCTGACACCCACTGATTATGAAGCGTGATAACTTATCCATAGGTACCTGTATATTGAGAACATTGAGTTTTGGTTTTATTTCTTAAAAATATTCAGCTTTAATCATATTATTTATTAAAAAAACAGATAACTTTGCGCAAATCATGGATAAATTTTCTGGTATAGAAAGTTCGCAGTGCAAGTAAATTTTTTATTGTACTCATGTATGTAAAAACAAATTTTTTTGACGAATTGTTAAATAAATAACTTAGAAATAAGCATATTATATTTTAAATATCTGAACAGAGTTATAGCTCCACATTAATAAATATAGATTACTGTAATAAAATAAAGTAATAATAAGAATTTGTGTCTGAATTTAATCTCACTCTTAACTATGACATCATACTCATTTTCATATAAGAGTATTTCCTAATAGATGAAATTAACCCATACTTGTTAGGTTACTCAAACAACTTTTCAAATTTTGCATTTCTTGAAAATTCATTTAAAAAGAAATTCTAAAACTTATCTGAAATCACTCATTCTATCTTTTCTTTATTTATAAGTGACATTCTAAGAGTAAAAATAAAGTTGAGCATGTAATTTTTATAAATTTAGATAATTTTTTTTACAATTAGAAATATTCTAATTTACATTTTTTTTTGTGTAAAATATAATCTATTAAACAGCAGAAACAAAAAGTAAGGGTAATCTCAGCTTACGATATTGAAAATGGAAAAGAAAAAGCACCATGAAGAGGAAACTTAATATTGAAAATGTATTTAAAATGACAAAGTGATGCAGGGAAATTAAGTATCGAAAAAGCATATATATGTATATATATATATATAATTTTTTTGTAAAGTTATAAATTTGTTTGCATTTCTTTGTTTTACTGTATTTAATATTAATATGCGTGGTACGTGGAATGTTATACTTGAAATATCTTAATTTTTCTCTTAATTTCTTAGTTTTTGATTTTTTTTGTATATGGGTTTAAAGGATTTTTTCGCTTTTTGGTTGCTTTTTTTTTTACTTTTCTTTTTGGATTTAAATTTTTAGAATTTTTCAACTTATATTTTTGGTATTATAACCATTTGTTAGTAATATATTTTGTTGATAGGGATAGTTGGGCTTATAATTTTAGAATTACCTAGCTTAACAGTATAAAAAATGTTACAGCATTAAATATGTTGCCCTCCATTTTTGTATTTTCAAAGAATTGTGAAGATTTTTTCAAAAATTCCTTGATATTTTGTTTATTTTTCTACTCTTCTGATTTATATATATATATATATATATATATATATATATATATATAGTTGTTGTACTGAACGTTTTCGGATACATACTTCTTCACGACAGTAAGCCCTCTAACCACAGTAAATACGTCTCGCAGTTTGAATATGGTCAGATGACGAAATCGGTATCTGAACTGGTGCTGTTGATGGTGATGAAAAGAATGATCTTTTCTTTTAAGTCTATTCATTTAAAAGAGCAAAAACGAACTTCTCAGTGCATCAATAGAAATCCGTTTCGTGCTGTTCAAAGCAGTTTCTCTTCGCTGTCAAGAGCAGAAAACTTGGCAAACAGCTCTTTCTGTTGTTTCCTAACTGTTTAGTATTCCAAGTTATTTTCATCTGATCTATTCAGCGTTTCCATCTCTTTATCCCGTTTTGTTTATTCTAATTTGTTCAATATTTGCAGTTAACTACTTATAATTCTTTTACGATCGCAGGTTCCCTTTTTACTTGCGATCCTCTTTGTTCTTTAATGCCACGGTAGCCTAGTGGTCATGTTCGCAAATTCTAGGCGTGTGTTGTGCTCAAGAGACCGCAGATTCGAACCCTGATGCCTCTGAAGATCAGCCATTAAGTGGGGTTGATATGCATTAAATCTGTTGGTATGGCGTAGAAGTTTGGAGGAGAAGACGGGCCACACACACACAGCTCAGGTGTTGTCCTCATCTCTTGACCGAGGTTCATAATTATGGCATTCGTCAACATTAGCTCTCGTGTTCAGTAAGCAATAAACAATACTCTGCTCTTTGAATTGAATGCTCTTTTAAATTCTGGATCTTTTAAGATTAGGAAACAACTCCTTATTCTAGATTATGTAATTATACTAAGAAAGAAGTAATATGAAGGATATAAGGTGTAGTAAAACAGTCAATATTATTTAAAATAAATCAAATAACACAAAACATTTTATAGTTATTTGTCCCTCAATTAGCTGTAAGCTTTGCTATTCCAAAACAATAATTTTAGATACAAGATGAAATTTGTATCATTTTGAAAAACTTTTGAACATTTTTTTAGAAAGTTTAAAAAATTGTGTCAATTATTCAAAATAAAATTATTTTAAGTTAAGCAATCTATTATTAAATCATTTGAGTTTGGAATATATTTACAGTTAAACTGAAATACCTGTTTTCAAAAAAATTAAGTCCGTATCGTAATTAATTTCTACTTCCAAACATAATAATTTTTTTTCAATTTAAGATATTTTTTTCTATTTAATTTCAAATTTTTAAATCTAATTTATAATGTTCTTTTAATATTTATGAACAATTTCTTATGCGTTATTAATAAGACTTGAAATTGTATAAAATATTAAAAAAAAACATTTTTTTATCATTTTATCTTTCTAGCAATCATTTAAAAAATAAATCGAAACTTATTTGGGATATTTTTGATAACAAAGCACCTGAATCATTTTAACCAATAGGCTCAAATTATTCTATCGATTCTTCATTGTTGCACTTACAGGCAATATTAAGACTATTAGAGATGGACCTCGTAATTTCAAGTCACAGGACGACACCTCCCCTAGAACTCCACTCTTTTAACTTCGACACTAGCCCAAAGCGAGGACTTGGAGGCCTGACAGATTTAACGTGTATCATCCCTATCCTTTAATTAATTATTCATCGCTATTCAACCCCACGACTCGATTGTAAGAACGTCGGCAATCAACTCGCGACCTTGACCTCGGCTACCGTGGCCACTCAAAATATTTGAAGGTCAAAACAGATGTAAAAATCATTTAAATCAAGAGTTGCTTAAGGAAGTGAGGATACTTTGAAATAATGGGAATTAAACGGACTTACGCATGCAAATACAACAACAAATTTCGGGAACATTTTTCTTTTATAGCAAATGTAAAAATAGGATTTGGCTTTTACATCTGTTTTGAATGGATTTCAATCTTCTTAGAAGCTTGAATTTAGGTATGTTTTTGTTTTAAATTTTTAAATCTTTATCTAAAAATTTTTTAATTGAAAACTTTTGGTTTAAAATTTTGTAATTGGGGTATCTTGCGTCTTCTCTTCTTGTTTGTTTTGTTTAATTTATTACAATTTGCAATTTGGAGAGAACCAAAATGTGCTGTTCAAACAATGATGTTGTTAAGAACATTACCTTCGTTATTTTACTTTTATTAATAAATTCGATCAGCTAAATGTTACAAATGAAAAAAAAGAAAAGGCAAATTAATCTTGATTCATAATACAATTATGAATTCGCAAAATTTATCTTTTTTTGGAGTACAAAAGAAATACTACCACGGTAGCCGAATGAATTTAGGTTCGGGTTTTATAATTAGGATGTTCATGTCCAGTCGTGTGTATGAATTCTGATTCCAATAAATACAGTAGTCGAGGTAGCTGTGTGATCATAGTCATCATCTAATGGGAGACGCTGTTTCCGCCGATTCGTGGCCTCGAGTTCTGATGTCGCTAACAATGTGTCGTGCAACGAGGCTGGTGCATTTTAAATCTGTTGCGGCTCAATGACTTCCCATTGAGATGGTGTGGAAATTTGGAGAGTTGTATGCTAACTCAGTAGCAGCTTCGTCACTTGACCGAGGTCCTTCGCCAATAGCCTTTGGATTGCTTCTAAGTCTAACCTTAATAAGCTATCAATCAATAAAAAAAATACAATCATTTGAAATAATGCTTGTTGTATGTCAAATGGAACTAAGTTATCATAAAGAAGTTAGGAGAAGGAGGTTTTAAGAGGGATCGCTTACTAATTCCTTACAAATTCCAAGAGATGGTGCGCGTAGCATCGAAAATGGTTTGTTTTAGTAAACATCATGACTCATTAGGCAACTGTTCATGTCTCAGTTGCTCGTATTCGTGATCGTGAAGCCTTACCACCTCAAAAATCTTTCGTTAAATCTTTTCCGGCCTATGCGGCCATCTTCGTTGTTTTTGTATAATAACCCAAAGTTTACGAGAAGCAACGCAGTTTTGATTTTTGCTTGATTTCCGATGCATAATGATGAATCTAGGTCTCATCGAAGGTGACAACTCGAAGCAAAAGAGTGTCGACAACTCAACGCGGCAGCAATCAAATTTTGATTTTGTGACAAGTGACTACCAAATCAAAACTAACTTATGAATCAATGTGAAATTTGTTTCGTCTCCGTTTAATATATTAATGATGCTATCTTTAAGCATTTTTAAATACAAATACAATTTGAACCATTCTCGTAGCTCATTTTATCGTTAAGTTACGGTTATGCTCGGATGTTAAGTGGAACTAAGTCCTCATGAGGAAGTTAGGCAAGTTCGGTTATAGCGCAGTTGTCCTAATCTCTAGACCATGGTTCAAAATTTTGCCATCAAGTTGCTCTAGTATGGAATTACGGAAACTGAACCATATATGTTACCAAAGTGCATTATCCTAAGGCCTGATCAAGGTGAAAAGTCTAAGATCCTAGTTCTAAGATAATATTTTTAGATTATATAACGTGGAATCTCGATGTATGTACAAGACTCAAGAGACGTTCCAATTTCAAACATAGCTCCCAAATTAGCGGTAAAGATGACAATACAGTTGATTTGAATATGAATTTAAATACCGCTCTACCCATTAATAGATTCCGCTTGTAGATTACTTTGCTTATATGTATTTAAGGTTTTAATTTTAAAAAATCCATCGTATAACGGATTGATATAACTAAATCTGCAAAATTTCAAAGCCTATATGTTGGTGTAGCATAATTATGAAGAATAGGATCCCAAATTAGGTGTCAACCTTTATCTGACCGTTCAAAATTACGAGCCGCATTAGGCTGTTATTAATGAACAGGAGGTATGACGTAACCCTTCAAGCTCTAGATGGCATGTGAGGTTACCTTAGGTATTGTAATAATAAAATTCAGGATCTATAGCCTTGATGAAAAGAGAGCTGTTTTGTTATCATTTTAGAAAATCGGTAGAATTTCTTCACGAGAATATTTTTATGTATACGTAAATTACTCTCGTAATAAATAACAAAATTAGAATACAAATATGAAGAGGAAATTGCTTTATAATGTAATATAAACTATGAAAATTATCCACAAATTAAAAAACTCAATTTCTGAAAATTGAAAAGGTAATATATTTTTGAAAAAATATAGATTCATATACGTACATCAAACATTATTTTTCGAAGTCGTCTTCTTTATCAATAGACTTTCTGAGCATAGGAAGAAGCTTCGTTAAAAAAGTCTCCCGTCATCTTTTTGGCCCATTGCGTAATGGCTACTGGACATAATAGGCGGGGTAAAAAGTCTTTTCTTTTACCCGTAAATGATTTCAGAGCAGTGAAAAGTCAAAATTCTGAAGGCTCCAGATGAGGGTTGAACGAAGGGTGGTTGATGATGTCCCAACCGAATGAGCCCATGGGTTGCTTCGTGACGTTGGCTGTACGGAGACGTGCATTTTTATTTCCTTAACATTCCCATATTTTATTCTGTACAGTCACTCGTAATTTCTTAGGGTTTATCGTACTTCTCGTCATTAGTTGCTTCCTCCTGGAGAAAACATTGAATGAGGAGAGACCATTTATGATCCTAAGAAACAGAGGCCATGATTTTTCGGGTCGAAACAACAATTTTTTAAAATATTTTGGTCTTTTCAATTTAATGGTACGACCAATACACATTATTGCAATTTATGACATACTCCCAGTAAACAGCTTTTATTTGATTAAAAATCTAAAACGGCGCATTTACCTTTGCGAGAAGAAGCTTGATTACGTTTCTCAACCCTCGGCTGGCAAAATTCAGAATCGAGACTCTCATTTCAACTCGACACAACAACAAGAGTTTTCACCTTACTGAGAAAAACGAACACGCTTTCTATTACTGAGATTTTGATCTTGAACGATATGCAACCAACTTTGTTAAAATATTCTTTATGCGAGAACATCAGAGGCTCAGTACTCTTAATTTCCGGACAACTCTCGTATACAGCTGTAAAACTATATAATGTTACCTTTTCCTTTTGCAACACAAAATAGTTTTATGCATTTTATGCATACATCTCCGATTAAGTTCATATTTGTGAATAAATTAAAATCTTAAGCATTACTGATATTTCGCATTATTTAGCTTATATTATAAACTATTACTACCTCTAATCAATTTTTTCGAGATAATTGTTTATTCGTCATTAATGGCATTAGACTTATGTTTCTGATTGAAAACATGGAAAAAAAACTGAACAAACTTTTTCATTCTCCTTGTTTTCGTGATAGAAAAATCCGAAGAAATCAATAAATATTGAAATATTAAACAAACACCCGTAGAAATATTTTCGAATAGGTATTCGATTAATAAAATATGATGTATGAGTTAAGAGTCATTCAAAAAGAAATATTTTTCTGATTAATCCGGGAACCTTGCGAATAGGTTTTAAATAACTTTTGGGTATTGACACCTAGAATAATTTTACAATGCATAAATTAAAAATAAAAAAAAAATATTTCTGAGGATAAAAATCAGAGAAAAAAGTATTGAAAAGAATAATGTTTTTTATGGCTATAAATTTAGAAAGTAAAACATTCTTTGAGTTCTATTCTAATTTTTATCACAGTAGTAATAAGCTAACGAATCGAGGACAGAAGAAAATAAGAAATGGTTCGCGTATGAATAGAAAGGTGAGTAATAAAAATTTTTCTCCGTGAAATAATTTCTTTTCTATACTAAAAACTAATGTTTTACAAAATTTACTTCTTAAAAGTTTCTTTTCGTACCTAATAGCGTTTAAAGTTATAAACATTAATACTGAACTTATTACAGAAATTATCATGTTCTTTTCCCTTTAAACGATTACTTATCGAGATTAAAGATTATGCTCACCATATCTGTTATGCAAGATTTTTCCAATAAGCATCGAGACTGAAATTATTATATTGAACGAAAATTTATGCACAGTGAGTTAATAAAGCTCAGAATAATACTTTTCTGCATCAATACGATGGCCGCGGTAGCCTAGAGGCTATGACCGCAGACTGGCGGCTGACGTTATTTTCGTCGAGTCGTGGTTTCGAGACCTGATGCCACTAAATCCCGCCGTGTAGCGGGACAGAAGCTCATTAAATCTGATCGAGGTCCCAAGTTCTCCCGCTGGGATAGTGGAGAAGTTTGGAGAGGGAAATGCCAGCTTAGGCGCCGTCTTCGTTTCTCGACCGAGGTTCAAAATTACGACGTTCGTCGCCAATAGCCCTCGTGTTGCTTTTCAGTGTGGCGTTAATAAACAATCATATCAAAATCGAAGCTGCTTGAACAGCATCGATCGTCCCGAAACGATATCCTTCCAGACGTTTTTATCTGAGGGAACAAAATGAAAGTCGGAAGGAGCTAGATCTGAAATATAGGAGGATTGGGCAATCTTGCTACGTTGTGTTTGACCAATACTTCCCTGATAATTCTCGACTTATGACTGCATACACTGTCGTGATGGAGTATTCAGGTATTATATTGTTCACTGTTTTTCCCGCAAGAACCAATTCCTTGTGGATCACATGTGTCGCCTCAGAGAAGACAAGAGCATTGACGTTTTTCCTACCGTCTTTCATTATGTTGTGCCACTCAAAAGTAAATATTCCGGATAAAATTTCGTCCTTGAAAGTCTTACGGATCATATCGAAAAATTCTGTCGCATATTTGATTAGTTTGACGTAACCTTTGTTGACATAACACTGATCGATGGTTCGTGGCATTTTCACCTTCGACGAAGCACTAAACACACTTTAACTTTGGGCGAGATTTACTCACTCCAACCTACAACTTGGATCTGACATGGGTTTCCCAGCTTACATCTAATCCCCGCTACTTATTCCACGTATAGAGACCCTTCTACTAATTACTCTTCCTATTAGTTGGAAAAATCAGTTCCGATACTTATAGTCAAACGGTGTACATGCTTCGATTTTTGCAGTCATAAATTTCCTCATTTATATCCTTTATACATATAATTATTGCATTAATATACAAAATTAACTCAGTTACTGATAATTTTAAATAAAATGAAGCATTTTTATTAGATCTTATTGTGTTTAAATAAAACATTCATTAATTATTTATACTGTATCTATTTAAGTAAAATTTGTAAATATTACGTTAGTTATTATTCAAATGTTTTATAGATGAAATTTGTGCTATAATTTCAAAGGTGTTAGCAGTTACAACACATTTTTATGGAATTGAAGAAAAATATCATTTAATAAAATTAAACTAAAAGTTCTTTCGGAAAAAGATCGAATTTAAGTTTTAATGTGTAAAGATCAAATTTAAGGTAAACATTGAAAAGATCGAATTTAAAGTGTATATGATGACGAAGCTTATGATTAGTTTGAAATGATTTTCTATTTTTACAAAAAATATGCATAATTAAATATTATCTTTATAAGAGACTATTGATAAGTTGAAATGCTGTTGTCAAATTGAAAATATTAATAAAATATAACCAAACGAAAGATTCATACCTTGCCTAAATTGGAGAGGGAGGAGTCAACTCAAGTGTCATCTTCCTCTCTTGACCGACATTTGAAATTACGAGGTCCGTCACCAATAACCTTCATGTTGCTTATCATTTCGACGTTGATAAGCACTCACAATCTCAATACTTTGCCTAAAAACTAAGATATTAACTATTTAAATTCGGGTAATATAATATATGATATACGGAGAAGAATCAATGACAAATAATAATACTGCCGAATATATATAGAAGTACACATCATTTTTAAAATAAAGAAGAGTTGCGCATGAAATGGTCTTTATTAAACGATTAACAAAAAATTTCAATAAATAAATTATTTTATAGTTTACTGACTAATTTTAGAAATATTTGATATATTTCATCTCAAAATAAGAATATTTTTTACTTTGCATTTGCACATTCACGTCCTAAGACATACGGAGTTTTCTTTGTTTAATCAGATGAAAAAGATGGGGAAAAATGGAATTCGTGAAGTATGATATTAAAAGTTAGAAAAGACTAATTCTAAAAATACTTATAACTATAAATGTACAGCGTCAAAAAATACGCTTTTTGATAAGGTAAAAGGTTTGTAATAAACATAAGATAATTCCGATCGCCTTAACGGTTGGTTCTTTTTCTAACTGGCTTCTCATTCAATGAAAAGTTCGACTTATGAATCACTTAAATGAATATAAATGCACCTTAGAGAGGATTAAGAAAATTGTTTAATTTATATGTAATTGAGTAGCAAAATGGGCTATATATTAACAATGGATCTCAAAATTTTTAATTAGAAGTTACCTAATGAAAAGTAGAATTTTTCAGTAACAATCTCATTTTCTTACATCTTGGTACTATGATAAGCGATAATATTAAGGAGCAGTTGGAATTAAAATGGGGTATCCCTTACTATTCTTCTCAATGTTTCTAGGTCCTTAGTCATATTATTCAACTATTAATACCAGTAGCGTAGTGTGAATTTCTGCCATCCGGTGCGAACTCTTAATTTGAAGCCTCCAATAGAAATAAAATTTATAATATCACAAATGCATTGTGCGAGGGTAAAATTAAATTACTTACAATTATTATATTATAACAAATAAATAGCATTCTATATGGGTAAAACGCAAAACCATTTAAAAACAAATAAAACATTTACCTAAACGCTCCCATATATATTCGAATAAAACAGATAAACTTGACTTTACAATAACTAACAAATTTAGGCTCGTGGAACTTTGTTTGAGTATAAAATAAACAATATCAACGCTGCACCGCTCTTCTAAACAACAAAATAATTGATTAAATTTAATGTCACCTGCTCACTGTTCACGTATATGAGTTATTCAGGGATAAGAAAACAATACAAAAATCAAAACGTACACACTAATTGCATATGTTGCATGGAAACAGTAGATCGCGGTCGGTTGTATCCGTTTCGAAATTTAAAAAGTTAAGTTTATTATCTTAATTTGAAAAAACATTTGACTAACTTTTCTGTAACTTCTGATGACTATAAGTATATTTTTATAAGTTAAATCTTACAACGAAATTTCGAATAACTTCTGCTTGTCCAAATGTCTTGAAATTTGGCATTAGTACCTATGTAGTCCCGGTAACAATAGAGTTATATGATATAATGACCATGGCCTGATGCTGCGGACAGAAATAGCTAGCTCGGACGCTTCCTTCCAACACATCTCGGTCATCATGGCCACCTCTCTGCTCCCCTCACTCTACGCAACTGATTAATACGTTTGGATGTGATCACGTTATAAAGTTCTTCATTAATTAAAGTATTGAATTAATTTATAAATAATTAATATGAAAATTCTTTTTTTTTCCTAAATCTGCAATGCATTTTAATAAGTTTAATGAATTTGGAGGATCTAATTAGTCCCCTTTTTTGAAAACTGGAAAAATTGACTCTCGATAACTTAAAAATTGAACTAAAATGTGTGATTAATAACAAATTAAAATCAATTAAGGAGTAAAAGATAAATTACTTAGATTTGTTTGAAATCTAATGGTTGAATTGAAGAATTTTCTGTTCATTATTTTAGGAAATCCTATCTGTCAATGTTATAAGACATTAGTATTTTTGGAGGGCTTTTGAGCAATGAGGCAAAACGATATCGGCAAGAACAAAAATGAAGTTTTAATTGGATGTTAACAAGTAATATTAGAGTTTCTGTACAAGAAGGCTTATTAGTATACCAAAATCTTATTTGTAATAAGGATTATTATTCATTTTTGATGCTCACATTTTAAATAAATTTGTCAAAATTTCAAGTTTTTTTTTTATTCTTTTAAATAATTCCAAAAACGATTCCCTTCAAAAATTTTCAATTGTAATGGAATGCTTATTTAAAATTTATACAAATTATCATTTATTTCAAATTTTTGTTTACTTCATCATCATCATTAGTGGTAGTATTAGTATTATAAATCTATTACATACTTTAAGACTTTCATAATTTATTTCTTATTAGTTGTATAATAACTTATCAAATTAATTAATTCACATAAAAATATTTGCAAATGATTTTTTTAAAAAAACTGGGTATTAAAAAAGTAACAAAGCTGAAAATAAATTTGTTAATAGAAAAAGTTTTCTTTAAATTTTAGAAAATTTACCCGATTTCAAAAAACTGCATGAAAAACAAACTTAATGTCTGGTTTCTTAAAAAATACTTTTTTCACAATTTACATTACTACACTTTCTCTCCCATACTCTTTAAACTTTTCCACTTCAGCATACGATTTTATCAGGTCCTTCACTACCGAAAGCTGTCATACAAAGTAAGGGGAAAGTGAAACAGAGGCCGTTCTACTAGCGGGGGTGGTCCTATCCGGCAATCCCCGAGCTCCCGTGTGGGCCGGTCCGGTTCCCTGAGTTCCTAAAACCTCCAGGAGAGACCAATCGATAGCGTCGTCATGGCCTTAGCATTCCACTACCCTTCAGACTGTGATGCGGCTTTTCTCCATCCTCCGTCTCTCACATCGTCGACTACTTTGGCCCTTTGATCGCTCTATTTGGCGACCCAGTCTACTTTTTGGCACACTCCTTTTTCCGTTGTAGGGAAAAGTGTGAAGTTTAATTTGCGTCGGTAGGCTTTGGCGAGGGAATTTCAATAGTGGCCTTAAATTTGACAGCCAAACCGTAACGTTTGACAGGGTTTCTAGTGACGAGCAGAAACGATGATTTAAATAATCATGTTTTATGGTAATCATAGCGGAAATTTTTTGCATGCGTATTTTTGGTAAATAAATAAAAATTTGGCATGCGTTAATTAGAGGTATGCGAGATGATTGCACAGTTGTGATTTGCAAGTGATCGATGAATTAGTTATTTAGGATATGTGAAAGAAATGTATTTCTTGTTTTTTTTTCTCTTCAGGATAATGAGCATTTGTTTATGAATACAGTTTCTTATTTGTTAGCTAAATATATAGTTAATCAGGTTCTTAATTTAATTAATTACGAAAGAGCAAAGCTAAATATTTTAAACACATATTATTAATCACAAAGTTAAATAATTAATAAAATTTCTAATATATTGAAGAAACGGAATCATTATTATAATATCGAAATAAATTTAAGCAAAATTTAATTCTATTGCATGAATTTTTAATCAATTACTTTGCTAACTAATTTATTTAAATAACTAATCGTATTAAATGAAATTTCATTCCTTGTTTCTTAGTGTTGAAAACCTATAGATAAAATATTTTATAAGATATTAGATACTTTTGATTAAGAAATACTCCGCAAACTTAAAGGAATAAAGGTATCAAGAATTAATTCACAAAAAGTAATTTTCAAATCAAAGTAAGATTGAAATGTTTCGACAAAGAATCCCTCATAACATTTTTAAGATATGTGTAATGGTAGCCGAAATGTTAAGGAATTTGAATTTTAGAGTTTAATTTTTAATTTTTTTTAATTCTTTTCAAAATGCCAGGTATCAGCACTGCTTAAAAACAAAAGAAGAGTGTAATTTTGGTAAGAAAATTAACTGAAATACCTTAAGGTATAATTTTTTTTAAAAAACCATCATGTGAATTTTAAATAATTATGATCAATATCAGAAGTCCATCATAAAAAAATTATAAAAATACATCTAAAAATAATTGTATTGAATATTGCTTAAATGAAATATTTTTAAATGTTCATTTCATAATGCATATTTGACCTTGATTAAAAAAAACCTTGTTAGTAATTCTTGACTTTATTATCATCCAAAGAAAAAAAATCATTGATTAGAACAAAATGTACAATTTATGATAAAATATTTTGTAATTTTTTAATAAGCATTTATTAATTTCTAATCGAATATGCAAGGAAAATAACTGTTCATAAACAGTATATTTTATTGATTAAATTTTTTTCTATATAAGATATATTTTGTTAAGTTTTAAGTATTTAATAAGAAAATGATTACAGTCATCTTCTCCTTCAACTAAATCTTCAGTTATAACTTCCAAATAGTAATATTTATTCGTGTGTATTTTTACAATATTTATTCTGTGTATTTTTTATTATTTAGTAGTACGATTTAGCTTAATGAAAATATGAAATTTCTTTCCAAAAGGGAAAAGAATATAATTCTAAACCAAATGAGTTTTAATTTTTAAAAATCTCTCTTTAATTTTGACTTCAAGCTGTTTTGTAACCTTGTAAACAGTGAATTAAAAGATCACAAGTTATTTTTTTCAGAAATGCTTTGAATTTTTCTTGAGGTTACTGACGTATCAATAATTATTTCTCTTATACTTAGCTGAAAATATATTTAAAAGATGTGGATGATGCATTTCGTAATTTATTAAACACGACATTATTTTTCATGACCTATCTTTCTGAAATATGTAAGTCTGACAATATTGTGACATATTACGTTTTCATAAATTAATGGTAATAATAATGAAATTAAGGTTCAACATTTTGTTTTTACCATTATATCAATTTAAATAATAATCGTAATCATTGTAAATATCTGAAAGTGTTTTTACCCTATTTTAAGTAGTAATAATAATGAGAAATAAAAAAGTAAAATAATAAATAAATGAAATAATATGAAATGTGATTAAAAAATACTTTTGTGCATTAATTTAAAATTATCCTTTGGTGATACATTTACAATCTCATTTGTTGATAAAAGAAAGAAAACTGTTAACAGATAAAATGGAACTGCAGAATTTTATAATGAGAAATGAGCTTCTAAATTTGTGAGGAATATAAACGCCATGAAGAAAATTATTTAATGACGCTTAAAGTATATGGTGAGAGGTTTCAAAAAAAGGAAAATAAAGAAATGTTATGATATAATTGATAAAAATTTTATTAATGTTAAAGGGTTATTTATATCATGATAAATAGCAATCCAACAAAAATAATGATTTGTATTCAGTATGAGTTGTATAATCGATTTTTTCTCTCTCTTTATTGTATAAGTTCTAAAGTTCATATTTTAATTGTTGAATAAGAAATATTCTTCCATAATATTATTATAATTAAAAATTTAGATTTAAAACATAGAGTTCTCTTTTAACTGTAGAAAATAAAATGGTGTAGGAATTAGAAATTTAGTGCCTTTACAACTACTTACGAAATACGATTATCATCGACGAAAGAAAAAAAATTAATCATCTGAATGCATACTGCTTAAAATTATTCTTACTATTTTTCCAGAAATGCAATTGGTTCCATTGAGCCAAAGATGTAGATGTTTTACTATGTAATTAGCTGAATAAGCAAAACAAAAATGAAATAAAAAAGATAAAAAAAAATTAAAAGGTAATTTTTCTGAAAAAAAGTTGATTGAAAAATTAATTTACTCACATGTTTAACTAAGATGAATATGTTAACCCGGAAATTTAAATATATTTCACATTAAGCATTACTTTTTAATTATGGTTCTTGAAAATATTAGGCTCTATACTAATAAACCAGTTTTGGCAGCATTTATGGCATAATAATTAATTAATTTCTAGGTAATTTTTTTTAAAAAATAGTATCTTAATAAAATTGGAAATGAAATATCTGATTTTATTACGATTTATTAAGCTGATGACTACAGTAAAACTATTCAGGGTTTTAAAAATAATCTTCCGAAATGAATGTTTAAAGCAGTAGTATAATAAAATAAATTTCCGATAGCTCGGCTAAAGCACGTGGAAGTGTACTTCAAACTGCCTTAAAATTATACTAATCTCCTTTCGGATACAAGGAGAGAAAGCAAAATTAGACTCTTATGGTGTGTTAGACCTTACGAATTAAGCGGAGTCAAATTTTGGGCATCTTTGGAGGATGCAGAGAGTTAGACCGATCCCTCACCCTCCCCGGAACCGAAAGGACGAGGGTGTGGAGGTCGTTGGCGGTGCGCGTTGGCGCTCGCTCTCTTCGGCGGCCGCCAAAAGATCGCCAGTGCAGCGTGCAGCAACCCGGGATCGGCGAGATGGTTGGCGTCGGCCCCTCTGCCATGTCGTTCCTGGGCAGCTCGTCGATGGGGCCCAGCGGTGGCGGAGGCTTCGGCGGGGCCCCGCCGCGACCCCCGCTCCTCATCAGTGGCAGCACCGCGTAGCGCGTTCGGACAATGAATAGCGCTGCCGTGATAGGCCGGCAACTGCGGCAACATCAGACGACAGCAGGCCGAACCACCTCAGGACCCCTGGTGCCGCCGTCACCCCACAAGGGTCGGCCGCGAACGCCGTCTCACCAGCCCTACCACCAGCAACTGCCATCCCCGCCGACTGTGACCTCTCATCAGCAGCAACCGACGCCTTCCCAGCAGCAGCAACAGCAGCAGCAAAAGGACCAAAACAAGCAGCAGCAGCAGCAAAAAGGTACACCCCTGGATTAGAACCCTGCCACTGTCTCTCGGATCTAATAAGAAAAATTATTGGAAAAAATGTTATTAATGGAATGCCTCCTGGTGGTATGTCCGACAAGGGTGTCTCGTAGGTTTTGTCCTTTAGTCCAGAAGAGACAGGTAAAAAAATCCACGACTCAAAAATTTGCCCGACGAAACGATGCATGGATTAATAATTACCGCATGGATATAGATCACTCTAGTCTCTCTCTATAGTTAGACAGATTAATACTCCCCAGGTAAAAAAAAAAGTACAATGGGTAGAAAGCATCTCTTTTTTGTGCCATATGCAGCAAGTTTTACAGTCATTTTTCTAGTTTTGCGTCAGTATATTCTAGTTTATACTTTTCTCTCGTATGTGCATGAGCTCTTAGTTATATACTTTCTTCATTTACATTTCTAAAAATATAAACAATGTTTCTTCTTCTATCCGTACGGCTTCCAAACAAATCGCATTATGTCCACTGAGAAGCGCACTCAAATGAACCCAGACAATCGGATTGTGATAGTAAAAGTGTAGCTTGTAGTAGTATTCACTGCAAGACATTCATGTACGAGGAATTGCCAGATTTACGCTGGAACTATAAAATGGCGCGGTAAATTTAAACCGCTGCTCAAACGAGAAAAATAATGTTTTTACACAATTTTAGTTCTATTCGACGTTTTGATGCAATGCTATTATAAGAATTTTTCGTATTTTTGTAAATTAGTAACTATCAAACAAAACTTTTTGAAGTGTACTTTTTGTATTAGACGCTGCCAATTTGATCAATATATACAATTAATAATAATAAAGGATTTAAAAGATGGGCTTAAGGCTATCTAAAATGAGTATTTGAAAATATTTTGCTTTTTATACATATGTATAGTCAAATTGTTCAAATTGCTATGAGAAGATAATAAATGAATATCATCACACCACTCTAACAGTATAAATTCTTATTGCGTTTTCTACTCTGAAATGTTTTACGTACGTTTAAATTATAAAAGAAATTTAGAATTAATTTATGTAGAACGTTATTCTGTTGTTATACTTTGTAAAAACGTATATTAAAAAAAAACTTTTTAAGTTTTCAACAAAATAACAGATTCTATTTTTTTAAAGGGTTGCGAAATTATTAAACAAAAAAATTGCGTTGATACGAGATTTCAAAAAATATTTCAATAGCATACAAATCAATAAACTAAAAGAAATTGTATTTTTTTCCAGATAGCATTAAATTACAGAAACGCTTTTTGGTTTTTATTCAATCAAAAAATGACTTTTGCGTTTTTATTCAGTTAAAGTTCTATACAAAGAGTTTTTGATATTTCATAAAAAAATTGAGCTTGATAATTGCATTTTACGAAAAAAAACTTGAAAGATTCTTGTGTACTTCATATGTTACTTTCAACCCTTCACTCTGCTAAATGGTCGTAATTAATAAGTACTTAACATTTATTTAAATATTTAGTTACAGATTTTTGATGTCAATGTTGTCAATATGTAACAATTAATTTTAGAAATAAATAACAATTATGTATATAAATATTTATACACATACACGAAATACTCGAAATACAGTTCCCCTAAATTGTACTTAACCTATTTTTATATAAAATATATCAGTCACTTTCCTTTTTTATTTTACTTTTTCTACCGTGAAAGAAATATTAATTTTTTTTAATGTTTTACCTTTTTAACACGTGAAAAGTATTTATAATAATTTGCAAAGTACAAATGCTTTTTTTTAAATACAAGACATAAGTCTTGATATTTTATGAGATTTTAATAGCATCCTTGTATTTACAGATTCGAAAATTTCTTCTGTTTTATGTTATCGAATAAATAATAGATTTATGTTTGAAATTTTGGAAAAAAATGTGCACAATGAAGGGTTAAAAGATCATGTTTTATCTCGTAACTGTGGAAATACGTGATGAAATACCTATAATATGTAAATTCCATTTAGGTTATGTTACTATTCACGAAACTCTGATTTTATTAGAATTCAATATTTGCGTTATAATGATTTTGTAAATCTCTGAAATTTTTTCATTTAGCTTTAAAAGTGTTATCTATTCAATGCATATTCAAATTTTGAAGAATTTTTTTTTAAAAAAAATTGAATTTTGAATAAAAATTTAGCTCGTTATAGAAAAACAGAAAAAGAAAGTACGACGAACACTGCTTTATGAATTTTATAAAGAATTTTGTTAACTAGTGAAATTTTCAAAACTTATTCCGAAACATTTTCAAATAGTTGTTTTTTTAGATTCCGAGTTGTAATAATTTACGTAATATGAATTTCAGTAGTTGGGTTTTGAAATAAATTTAGAAATATATATAACTTGATGAATTAATGATGTGTTTTTCCAATTTAAGCACTTGCGTGAAGATATTTATCTAATTTTTCTGGCAATTTTTCTTACTTTATATAATTTATCGAAATTATAAGATTAATTTTATATAATAAAAAATGAATGCAATAAACTCTGTAGGTGAAATTTTCATTACGTTTTAAAAGCTGAAGGCGGAATCAAGTATTTTAATTTTATGTTAAATGAATTAAAGAACAAGACGTATATTTGTTTCATTCTAGTATATCAAAATGTAAATTGAACTAGAATTAAAATTTGAGTTTACTATTGCAAACATATATTAGAATTTTTTTAGAAATAGGTTTTCGATTAGATATTCTTATTTATGTTTGGAATAGAGATGTTCATGAAAATTTCTCTTATAAAATAAAAATGCTTGTTTTACCGAGAATGCTTCGTTACCAAAGAGCTTAATGGATTTTTGAATGAAGAGGAATAAATTGTTATGAAAAATATTTCTCTAAAAATAAAGAGCATTTAATAAAGGAAAATAAATTTTAAAAAACAGCACTGTTATGCAGGAAATATATTAGAGTATTTTCTGTTTTCAAAAACAGATATGACAACTAAATAAACACCGATCACAAGTCAAATCTTATTTTAGAAATTTTTCTTAGTAATTTCAAAAGGAATGATTCTTACAGTGCATTGAGTTTTTATAGTTCTCTTAAATAAAATATTTTTAAAAATCTTTTTCATTTTTATTGCATGTTTTAAGACAAATTCTAGATGTATCGGTTTGGGAACTTAGTACACCCATTTAGGCTGTAGGCCATCGCATGTATGAAATATACATAGTTCCCTTAGAATTTTTTAAATATATATTATTAAATTTTATATTATGTATTTACTATATTTCTTTTTTTGTAAGAATTTCAAGTGTTACTTCATAAAATATGTATAAAGTAATTGAATAAGTTGTGTATGATAAATTTTTCGATATAAAAATTTCTTCACCAGATTCGTGCAAAATTGATAAAATATTTTAGGTATAGATATAATCGTTATTTGTGAAATAATAGCTTAAAACATTACATAAATTAAATTTAAAGTGAACAAAATTTGTTCCTTGATGATAATACGAATTAAAAATTATTGTTACTCAAAAAAGCTATAACTACTTAAATAAATATTGTGAATATGAATAACACATACTTGTATTTTAAATTAGCTGTAAAATTTTAATGTTTACCTTCGGTTTTTGGAGAACAAATATTTAAAACTCTAAATTATAGCTTTTCATTTCAAAATGCGTCAATTTATCAGTCTTCAAATTCCTTTTTTTTATTAAATCATTAATATAAAGCAGTTTCAAAAATACTGGTTTGTAAATACCTATAACCTATAATGCCTAAGTATTTTATCATTAGCTGATGTTTTATTTTTCAATAAGTTTGCATAAACACCAGGAAAAAAGCATTGAAATAAGTTACGTTTTAAATAAAATGCAAAAATAATTTAATACAAGGAAAGCAAAATGGTCTTTAATTTAAATAACTTTAAGAGAAATATGATTAATATTTGTCGCTTAAATCTTTAATATAACTTGAGGCTATATTTTTTATATGAATATATATCTCAAGTATCATGAGGAAAACGAAAGGCATTCTGCGAATTGTGTATTTAAATCAAAATTATTTTCTTTGATTATTATTACTACATTTATGAAACTATAATATTCCACATTTAAATTTCGTAGAATTGCAAATATTATATAAACAGTAATGTTATTCTTAATTGTCAACACGACACAAAAATGTAATCATTTTTACTATAGTAGAAAAATTTAAAATATTAATATAAATTTAAAAATTCTAAAGCCTTAGTGTAATCTATTATACTATAAATAATACTATGTAAAATGTTTATTATTACATATTAAGAACTTCAACTTAGTAAAATTAATTAAATTATTTTAGCTTTCAAGTAAAATGAAACCCTGAAATTTTAAAAGTAGATTTCAAACGCATAAAATCAGTTTAGCGCAACATTTTTCCCAATATGAGAGAATTTCTTTCATTTTTTAAAAGTTGGGTTTTTGCTTTCACATTAAATAAGATTTTAATTAACTTGCGACGATTTCTAATAAAAATAAAGTTAATTGATTTTAAATAGCAATTTATATATTTTCTTTCTTAATATTTTAGTTTGCATATGAATAACATATATATCAATAATTTTTCTTATGTAAAAACACAAAATATACAATATTATTTCTTAGAAAAATTATAAACTCCCATAAACCAATAAATTTTATTAAAAATATTTTCATTTTACAGGCAACATATATATTAATAGAACTGTGTGATATTTTTAAGCGGATCTTAAAATTTTCATACCAAATATTATTACAAAATCAGATTTTTAAGCTAATGAATTTGAGAGCGACATTTTAATATCATTATAAAAACTTAATTGATTTTTCAATAACACTAAAAAACTGTGTTATAAGCTTAAAACGTTCTTATTAATTTTTGGCTAAAACCAAGAATAAGATTTTAATTCATTATTAAAGAGTTTTATCTTATAAAATAATATTTATTTCAATATTAAAATTAGTTTAGTAATAGAAAAATAAATTTTGTGTGAGAGATTAAATATATAATTTATTTAAATCATAATAAAATGTTATAGATGTAAAGAAGCAGGCAAAAAAAAAAATCCTAATTTATTTTAAGACATTATAAATTGAGCGATTATGCTTCCATATACTATTCTAAAATTATTCTGTAATATAAATCATTTTTTGATATAAAAGAGAAATTTGTCTAAAAATAATAACAAAAAGTTTTATTGCTGAATATTTCGTTACTGAGGCCCAAGTTTCTAAATAATTTAAAAAGAAATTTCATCTAGGGTCAATATCTGAGTAATACTTCCCTCGGTAAATTATTGCTTGAAGTTTCACCAAATTGATGACACGTTAAAAATGATGGATAAGTTGAAATAAATAACTTCAAATGAGATATTTTTATGACAAAGCGAATGTGAATTTTAACGTACTGTTAAACATATCATTGAAACGTTAACATACCGTTGAAATTAATATTTGCATACTATAATTAAAATTAAGAATTCACCCCCCCCCCCTCCATTTTTAGTAAAATATAAATCCACTTAAATCATTATGTTCTGAAAAAAAAATAAAGTCATGGACTTTTTATATAATAGGTTAAAATATTATTCAAAAACCTTCCAGTATTTGTATCTTAAACTATGATATGTGTTGATCGATTATGTAACAAATTTATCAAATTAAATGGTTAAATTTGTAAATAAAGGTTAATTTGTGTTATAAATAATATTTAGTTATTAAGAAATGTTTTACTTCACCAATGAATTTTATCTCTTTTAAAGTATTTGAAAACTTTAAAAGAAGAATCAGTGTTTTGAAAAAAGAACAATTAAAAATTAAGTAGAGTATTTTATATTTGTAGGGTTTTAATTGAAAATTATAGAATAATTACTCTTTCGAAATTATCTTAAAAGAATATGGAAAAAGCAATTATTTTGTTCAAATTTTGTGTGAGCATATTTTCCAAAAAATTATATATTATAAAGGAAGATACTATAATGTTATATCTGTGTATAGGGGTGATTCCTAAGACTATGGAATAAATAAATAAAAAATTTATTGTACTTTGAGAATTTGCTGCGGTACTGCGAATCAAAATGAAGATAATTTTCAGTTTTTTTAATTTGTTGCTCATATTAAAATGTAGACATCTATTAATAAAACATAATCTTTAAAAATTTTAAATAAGGAGTTTTGAAATAATTAAATGTAAAGGCTATTTCATTTTGCAAAATCTCATAAGCAAGTTTTTGAGTTATTGTATTTCAAAGATTGAGTTTTTTACGAAAACGCCATTTCACAGAAAAATCATTTGAATGTTATAATTAATGTTTTGAAGACTATTTGTTATCTAAAATTGAATGCATTAAAAGCATTTTACTAATTAAAGCATTGTTTCTTACTAATAACTAAATTGAAAAAAAATTCAGAAATATAGTAAATCTTTGAATTAAATCATTAAGCAAATTTAATTTTTTGCTTACATTTAAATTTTAAAGTAAATTGATACCTTAAAGTGAAATGGTATTTAAGGTTCAGTTGAATAACAAAAAAATCGAAACATACGGTTTCAAAAGTTTCAAAACATTTTCCTAAATTAGTGTAGTATTACTTCGATATTAGAAAGCATTTCTATAAATATTTTCTTGAATTTGTATTTAGATTAGTATTTTTATTGCTGCGTTATCCAAAATTAAGCAAATAGCTCAAATTGAGCTCAAAAATATTTTTTATTAATTAATAGTATTAAAAATAAGAAGAACTGATAAATCATTTTAATGAACAATATAGATAACATATGGGAAATGAAGGTCCAGTGAATTTTCTTACGAACGGAACCTTTTAGAAACATTTTTCGCTTTGAGTCGACAATTTAATGATTATCAGAATTCTTGGGTATGAAAGGATTTTCTTCTCAAGGTCAACGGTTTTGTCGGAAACTAATAGATCCTTCTCGTTACATAGTCTCCCTTCATAATGAGAAAACTTGAATGATAAATTATCTGTCACATTGTAGATTTTGTACGTTTGATAATGATTTATTTATTCTTACTCGAAAATGAACTATGAAAGAGAAGGACGGGAATTTCATGAACAAATGGAGAATGAAATTTTAGTATTAATACTGATTTCAGTATTTCTTACTTTTTATTTTTTAAGTCTAAATTAGAAATTAGACATGAAATGAATATTACGATAGTTCTTTATGATTACAGCTTTAATATCTTGTTGGAGTACATCGATTCTTAATAAAAAATTTGATCAAGCATATTTATTATTGAGGGTGACTAACATCTTAAGGATATAAAACTAATACTTTTCAAAATATTAGAAAGATTTTTTTCAAAAATAATAATTCATCTTATGAGAAATGATAAAATTACGCAACTTTTTAATATTTTGCCCTAAATGCTCAGTAAATGTTTGTAGGGAATGAAACTCGCTCAATATATTTTATTTTAAACACCTATTTCGTAATTCGAGTTTTTTTTTATTGTTCCGTGCTTCCCTTTTCTTCTTTAAACATTAAGTATTAAATATTCCCTTTTTGTTTTTAAGAAATTCGATATTCTTACATTTATGAAGTATAATATATTCAGATAATATTTAATAAGAAATATTTTTAATAGTTTTTCTACTCTTAATTCAATTTACAATGTCATTTTAGTAGTAGAACAGTTACAGTATATTTTCAGCCCCAAATCAATTAATTACTGATAAATAAATTGACGGCTTGTTTTAAGCAATATACACCTGTGCAAATTAATTGGAACAAAGTAAAAAGAAATTATTGTTTTAGAAAATTACGCTTTTATTCATTTTATACATTTGCAATACATTTTCTAATATTGCGTATGCCTTAACTTAGTAGAAATGACCTCTTCCAGATGTTTTGGCTTTGACCCCAATAGATTAGTACACATGCTCTTGAGTTCATCATCATGAAACCACACTTGATTGCATTATTTAATATGTATTCTTTTGTCGTACAATCCAACTTTACGAAACGCCTCTTCACAATATTTCACTAGTTCTCAATGCGAATTAGGTCTGGTGAATTCCCAGGCTAATAGGGCACTTTAATTTGATTTTTTAGCATAGAAGTCTTTACCAGTTTCAAATTGTGATAAGAAACCAAGTCATGTTGAAATGTTCTGTTAAAGGTTTTTATGAATGAAACAATATTAGGCCGTAATATTTCAAAGTATTTAGTCGAATTCATCCTAGCTTGAACAGGAACTAAGCGTCCAGTGCCATTTACCGTGAAAACTCCCCCAAACATCTGCTTTAGTGGGTAGTTTACAGTCTGTTGGATATGGTTCTGTCTCAAAGGTTCACAATCTTTTCGTCTTCCAACATCTGAAATGTATCCCTGCTCAAATAAATGAGTTTCATCACTGAAAACTATTTTTTTCCAATCGTCAGCAGTCCCTTATTTGCATTTTTTTTTTGCCCATGCTAAACATTTTTTCTTCCTGTTAGGAGTTAAAAATACTTTTTTGGCCTCCTTGTCTTACTACCAGCGTCTAGAAACCAACACCGTGCAGTTGAGCTACTCAAATCAAACCAGAAGTCAATAAATCCATTTGAAGGTTTAAGCTTGTTTTCCTTGAATTAATTTTGCTATTTCTTATTAGAATTTTATCAGATTTTTCAGTAGTTTTCCTCTTGCGCCCGAATTTTCCTTTCCTTTTTGGAAAGCTGTTTCGCATACTTTGGCTGATCCGCATACTTTGAATGAAATTAAGATTATGCAAACACTTGATTTACCTACACAAACTTCAGAAGCTCTTTCTCTGCCATAGAAATGCAATATTTAACAGCTGTAATTTTCGCACGCTTCCTTTGAGTTATATCCATTTTTCAACACGTGAAAGAAAGAGAGAGAGTAAACACTAACAACTGACTGCCTCATTCAAAAGCTCACAACTGAAAAATAGGTATGTACTTCTACGCTAAAACCAGTTAGGTTGATCAGTCACAACTACTCTAAGAAGATAAATCTGGTTTGAAGTGGTTTACCCTCAGTCTAAGCAGATAAATCGGTTTGAAGTAGTTTCAGACACATCTACCAAAAAAAAAAAAGATTGTCCCAATTAATTTGCTCAGCATAATACTTAGCGCTATCAGTAGGCCTTTTAAGAGAAGAGTTCGAATAAATAATATGAAAGATTTAAATAAAAGTAATGAAAATATTCATTCCGATATTTAGAATTGCTTATAAGGAAAATAGATCTAAAGGAATATTGAGATAATGCTGCATTTTTTAAAAATAAATACTTCGTTTAAACTTGTTATTTGTAATTGATACATAAATTTAAGTCTTATACACATTATTTAATACACATTATCTTATACACATTATTTTTTAAGTTTTAAATAATTAATCTGTAAATTTTTGATCCGTAGAGTATTTTGTTTATTCCACAATCTAAAGTTTAATATGGCAAAGTTACAAAGATAATCATTGGCAAATCCCATTATCATAGTTTAAGGTGACAGAGAATCAATACAATAATATTTACCTCTATATTGCTCGGTTCTAAATTTGAAAGGAACCTCATAAACTAATAACTTTTTTTCATTTATTTTGATACTGATACTTTGTTAAAATTTATAATTTTTCAAAACCCTTTGACTGATGAGTAAAAGAAAACCACAGAAACAGATATTCATTATCGTATAAAATGATGCAAAAATGCTGACTAAAATAATTTTTAAAAAGTTGCCACTTCAAATTTTCATAGTTATAAAAATTTAATTCCCTTCAAATCATAAGATAATCACTATTTATTTTCACAATACCACTGATGCAAAATTATTCCTTAATTAAAAAAATTAAAATGATAAACTTTGAAGGTAACATGTTTTCATTTCGGAAATACATTTATTTTATTGAAGAAGTAAGACCTTCGAATAATATCCTAAAACTTATAAATGATGAATGATTTACTATGATTTCGTGTTTTAACTTAAAAATAATTCGAACTAGCAAGCAACATGTATTAATAAAATTTCTCTATTTTTACATCATTATCACTATATTTCCGTTTTCTTTTATTAATTAAAAGTTTGTACTAGAAGATGGAGAAAATATTTAGAGAATCGATTGCTTAAAAGTTATTTGTCTTTTTTTGTTATGTATTAAACTGAATGTTAAATTTATATTTTAATATAAAGTAAATGATTCTTAAAGACTACAAATTCGTTTTATGTTCGTTCATGTATAATGAAATTTTGATATGAAGGATATAAATCATTTCTAAAAAAATTCAAACTACAAGAGATAGCTTCAGAAACAATTTCATTAAATCATAATCAAATTTTCCATAAGAAATAGCGTCTTTGCAATTGCTTTTACATAAGAACAGGATATGAATCCGAAGAAAGCTTTTGCATTGATCTCCTGGAATGAAGCGCGACACATTTAAAAATTTGCTTGAAGTATTTGCTGTGACATTGCACATATGGTATTAAGTTCTTTTAACATTCCTTAATTTAAAGCATATGCTATTTTAAAATCCAACGAAACTTTAAATATAATTTAACTTGCCTATTGTTGTATTTTCTTACTTTATTAATTAATAGAAATAACACAAATTATTGAAAACACCATAAAAAGAAACAAGAGTTCCAAAGTGTTATGGAAGCTACCATTTTTTTAACGAGATTCTAATTCATTCGAAGGATTGCTCCTTCTCTTAGATTTTTTTTGCCAAGTTCAGGGAATAAATTAAGTGGATTATCAGTATACATATTTGCTTTAAAATGAATTTAAAAAAAGTGTTCATATTGCAATATATTTTCAGAATAGCTGAACATATTCAGTGACCAATTTTTCTCTTAAAATTTGAAAAACGGATTTGTACTATGATAATAAATAAATTTCTTAAGAATAAATTATTTTTAACTAAACAGTTTTTTAAGCTTAATCTCTTCATTTATAATTTTACTGATAAACATTTTTTTTCAAATTAATTCAGAACATGGATGAATTCAACAACTTTGATTAGCATTTTTTCTTTGATAATTGGCAAATGTTTTTTTTAAAAAAGCGATGAAAAAATAATAATGTATTCGTAATTGTCGAGTTACATCTTGAAAAATTACTAAATAATAACAAGTATTATGTATCTTTCATTATGATATTTCAAAATTTCATTCGAATTATTGTCAAATTAAGGTTTTCCAAGTGAGAAAAAGCAGCCGAAATAGCAAATAAGTAGAAGTAACTCAAATACAATTAATTAATATTAAAATGAATTTAAATTTGAACTACTAACCCAAAATACTGAACTTAAGATACGAAATTGGATAGTTAATTTCAAAGTTGACAACTTGAATGCTTTAGACAGAATATTGAATATTTACAGAACATTGAATAAAAATATACATTTCAATATATTAATAGAAAATTGAAATTAATTGCTGAGCAACAAATGAACTTTTTCAATTGTATCAAATTTATAATCATAAGTATGTAGTAATAGTATCTAGTAGTAGGTATTCGAAAACATTTTTTAAAAAAAATTTACAGTGATAAATAATGAGTTAAGTATTGCATGTAACGCAAAGATCTTGAACAAAGATCTCTGACCGCAATTGTATATAAAACGGATTGAAGTTTTACATGGATATATCATGTAATATCAATGCAAATGCATTTATAAATTATATTAAAAATTAAAGGTTACATTATGATAAAAATAGAGACTAATCTTTCATATGAAAAAAATACCTAATTTATTATTGACACCAATGACTTGAAGAATCAAAATAAGAATCATTAAAATGTATTATTAATTGCCTTAAAAGGTTTTTTTTTTCTTTTGCCTATTTTTACTTTGTGAATTGAAACAATTTTTCTACAAAATAAGACTAATTATTATCAAGAGCCTGAAATATTAAAATCTTTATGTTTCAAGAATCGGTTATGAACAAAAGTTTGAATCTAAGAAAGTATCTTTTTTACTAGAAATAATTCTAACGTGATTAGTGAATAAAAATACTTGAAATCACATTCTGATATGATCATTATATGAAAATACATGAGGCTCCAAATAAAGAGGTCCTTTGCCAATAGTCTCGAGTTGCTACTAGTGCGACATTAACAAAAACAATCCAATTCATTATAATATTTGTATTTATACGTTTTATTTCTTTGACTTACCATTAATTCTTAGATTCGTCATGCATTTTTGTTATAATTAAAAACATGTAATTTAAGTTCAGATTTTAATTAGCTGTTTGACTGTAATATTTTTTAAAGAACAAATTGATTATTGTTATTATATTTTATGCTTTTGAAATGTATGATTTATAAAAAAAATTTTAAATGATTCCTTCCAAATGCAGAAATGAATTAAATTACGGATCCGCTTTCAGTTTGAAAAATATTAGTAATTTCTGATTGATTTTCTCCATTCATATTGATTTAGAACAATGTATTTTTAAAATAAGAAATTCTGATAAATTTTGAAGAATATACAAAAAAAAATATTACTCGTACTATTGTAGTTTCTTTTTAAAATAAAATTGCAAAAAAAAAATAATTTTAATAAAATTTTTATTTTTCAGTATCTGACTATTACATTAAAAATTAAAATTATTTTTGTAAAATAATTTTGTAGGGCATTATTTAATGTTACAGTTTTTTTTAAAAAAAATAAAATTGATTCCTCATTTGTAATTGAAGCCAGTTTTTAAAGCAGACGATTATTTCTTTTCCATTAGTTATTGCGTTTCGATGAATATGTACTCTAAATTAAAACTTTTTTTTTGAAATTCTAAGAATCACATTATTTTCGTTGTGCACAGTGACTCCCAAAATTGAATATAAACCTCTACCTTTCTGAAAAGCGGAAAATATTTAAAAAATAATTTTAATTGAATGTTTATAAGAGCAATAAAATGAACATTACAAAATGTATTAGACTAAAAAAAAAAAAAAAACCACGAGGAATCGATTATATTTTAATTACCATTATTTTTACGTGAAATTTACAGATTTTTAAGGCCCAAAATTGAATATATACTAGTATAATTACTTAATTTTTTTTCAATAAACATAAATTATCTTTCGCAGCCTATCTTTTAGCATTTAGAACACCTTTTAAGCAATATGCAATGATTTGAAAAGGTTTATGTAGTTTCGCTGGATATTTTTGCTTATTTTTCACGTACTCGTAAAATTGTTTATAAATGCTCTTTATTCTTAATACTATTCCTTTGGAAAAAAGATTTTCAAGAACAGAGGGTTTCGTCATAATGGGATCAAGAAATTTAGGTGCTGCACGCAATTTTTTTTTACAATTGTACAATAACTAAATCATTTTGATTTTGTGGTTTGGTTCGCTATCTTATTCAAATAATTCTATGAGACTTTTAGATTTTTTTTCCTGAAGATTAATTTAAAGAGTTTTCAAATTATTCTTCAGTACATCCAAGTATTTCATTTTATGCATGACTTGTCAATACAAACTGATTTTTTGTCGCCCTTTGCTGACATACAATCCCATACGAAAACCAAACTACCTCTAGGCAGATGGTGCTTTAGGGAAATAATTCCGAGTTTTAAATCTGAAAAACGTATCATCGACCATCGCTTCCAAAACCATTGAATGAAGTTTCATGACTTCTATTCTAGAAATATTGGGGCTTTCAAATATTATTTTTAGAAAATGTATTACTTTTATCTCTATTTGCTTTGGAGCAGAAGGAATTTTTTCAAACTATATGACCATTACAATTTGCTTCATGGAGAACTCTTCTAATTGTTTTTGGGGAAACACATTTTCTTATTGCTGTAAATGTATATGAGACAATTTTTACAGCACTCGCCTTTCGAGGGTTTATTTATTTATTTATTTTTTTGCATTTCGAACAACATTTCCATAGATTATCAAACTCATAGATTCTTTTCCTTACTCTCCTAGGTTTACTTATAATTTGCAGAACTGTTTTGTTCTTCTGGATAATTTTTTTTATCATTTCGTAATACTAGTATTTTAAAGAAACGAAACTATTATACTGTATCATTACAAAAAAGAATGGTAACAAAATCGCTATTATTATTGGGTGTATACTCAGTTTTGTGCCACTGAAATTTTGAATTTTGATGTAAAGGCTCTGTTTATTAAAATATTTTCAATTCTTTATTTTTGTTTTTTTTAGTCTGACACATTTCATACGGTCCATTTTATTTTCCTTGTAAACATTAAACTTAAGGAGTATTTAATCATATTTTAGAGCTTTCGATACATACTCAATTTTGGAAAGAACTGTATGGATGGATGAATGTTAAAATATTTTTTTATTTAAGGAACATAATACCTGATTATGTATTTTATTTTTTCATACGTTTCTGAAATATAATTTTTTGCTTTACCTTGATTGTTTTTTCATGTATTTCAATGTTCTAAAATTATTTAACTTAATTATAAAGAGCATTTATTTATTACAATAGCGGCACGGAGCTGATGACCAATTTATTTTCAAAAACTTTGCTGCAACTAAAATAATATACATCCATTGATATATAAAATTATATATATAAGAACCCAAATGATAATGGCCTGTAATAAGATTAGCAAGAAAATAAAGCTTTCTCTAATGTTATTTTCATCCTTTCAATGAAAGATTTGATAATATATATAATTTTTTTACTTATAGAGGGAGAATTGCATAAATATTTCTAAGAAAAATTCTGGCCAGTTAAATTAGCACTTCGTAAAATAATTTTTATCTCATATTTATTCAAACCGTCTCTAGAAGGTAGAAGTTCACAGAAAGTAAACTAATGGAAAATATATAGTTCATAAATATATTTTCATTTAAATAATATGATATCTATTTATGAGATTTAATTAATTTCTCAATAACCGAAGTTCAGATTACTTTATTGAAGTCTAATTAGAGAAAGGATTTCAAAAATTAAGACATGGATATAAATTTAACTTATGCTTCACTTTGTTTACATTTATTTCTTATAATTACAAAAGTATATATATATTTAGAATTTATCATCGTTTCCATAACATAAATTAGTAGAACGATTCTTTAAAAAAACTATAGAACACCATATTCAAAGTTAAGAGATTCAAAAATTATATTCAAATATTGTGGTTAAGTTATTAGTCTCTTGAGAACGTTTTCACCTGGCAAAACAAATTATTGTCATTTAATTTTTAACATTTTAAACTAAAAATATTATTTTTCGAAAATAATTTGAATAAATCAGACACTAATCTGTAACATTTAAAATCTTTGCGATTAATCGATGCAAAGTGAAAAAAATAGATGAAATGTATTATATTTATATCTAAAATTGAATTTGATTTTTAATTAATAATATAAAAGTGTTGAAAAGACTTTTGATATGTTCAGCATAATTTTTACTAAATTATTACATGCAGTTCATTAATAAATAAAATTGTAATTTTTTAATATCATGCTTTTATAGTCTTTCTCTTTTTGTTTTGTATTTCAAAACAATTTAAAAAATTCCATTTAGAATAATAATTTATTACTAAAAAGATTGAAAATAATTTAAGCTACGATTTTTAAAGTATTACGTTTACATAAAATTTTAATTATACGAATGTTTTTAAATTTAATTTCAAAACTTCGTCATTTGTTTTCGTAATATTTTAGTACCTGTATAAAAAGTCTTGAAGATTCAAATTATGTGCACACAATACCAGATTACCAGCTGCTCTAAATTTTTAAATTTATTGAAATAGTATTTCATTTCCTTTATAAATGCGTCGTAAATCTATAAATATTCTGAATATTATCTACATCAGAATTCTATATAAGTCAATTAAATTGTACTTTCTTCTGGGGTAATAAAACCTCATTTGACAAGTTAAACTTTTTGAGGATATCTAAAATGCTAAACGCAATGATAAACATTAAACATTTACATGTATGAAGATTTTTCTTTTGAAAAATTTGTTTCGCCAATGGAGTAGGAAAGTATTTAATGGTATTTGTAACTTGTTATATTCCATTATAAGATATTAAAGAAACAAAAACCTTCTTTAAAGAATTCATTATTACTGAAGTCAAAATTCTTTTTTTTTTTTTAAATTTATTAAAGATAAAATATTGGTAACATTTTAACAAATAAAACAAGAAAAATTCCTCTTTATTTAATATCTATCGTCTGAAATACGTGATATGCAGTCAAATGTAAGTGCTTCTCTATTGAATAATGTAAAAATTGAGTAGAAACTCATTTTACTTGATAAAAATATTTACTTTTTAAAAATTTGTTCAAATTAAAGTAAAATAATTGTATATTTCTGGAGAGCGACAATGTATTTGAATTATGTTCAGACTAGCTATTTAATACAAAATTTTTATATGAAGCATGATAAAGATTATTAAGATATCCGATTACATTCGAAGTTAGTTTTTTAAAGTAGCAAAATGACTGGTCATTCTCATATTTTCAATGTCCTTCTGTAAGAGCTCCTTGCAATGTCCTTGTAAACAACATCCTTTAAAATATATTTAAAAAATATTAAAACAGACAGCTTTTGAATCAAAATACTAAAAAAACGTAAATTCAAAGGTTATGTAAATAAGAAAGATAGGTATTTTATATTTAGTACCTTAATTTAAAAGTGACACATACTCTTTCACATAAATCAAATAGAATTTTAATTAAATTTGGAGTATTTGCAAAGATTTTGCAAATCTAATTAGCTATGTTAGGGGTTTTAGTTAAAATTTATTTCTCATGAAAATTTAATAACTGTATTAATCAAATAACAATACACATTCTCTAAAATTCCTATGTTGATTCCACTGAATCAATATGAAATATACTTGCGTCTAATTTTGAAGGATATAAATTATTGATTTTAGAATATTGAATTTTGTACTTTATAAAATACCGTTTTGTTAAACATTCATAATTACTTTTCTTAAATGCATTGTCCAACAATTAAAAGTTTTTCTTATTTTCTGATAATAGATAAGTCAAACGGAAAGCAGTTTTGAAAATATTTTACTAAAATCGTAAAGCGAGCTTTGATATTTTTGTAGAGAGAAATTTCAGTTTAACATGTAATCATATACCTAACACGATATTGTTTTTCATTTATGATTATTGTAATAATTGTTATTATTATATCAATTATAGATAAAACTATTTTCATCTTTTTACTTTATTTTAAAGGAAAAAAATAATTTTGTAATTGGAAAATCATAAAGAATACGTTTTAAGAATATTTTATAAAAAGTGCCTCCCAAATTTGAGAACATAATGTAAAAATAAGTGTTAATTATAATATCAAATAATTTTAAATGAAATTTAAAATGTTGAAAATATTTAAACATATGTATTTAATAGTTTTGAATGCTTTAAAAATTCTAATGTACCTTATAACAGGAAATTAATTGCAAATTCTAGAATTTTTTTTTAATTTAATAGATTGATTTTATGTAAAAATTAGATAATATTTCATTTAAGAAAGTTTAAGAATTATTGTTTTGGATACTTCAAAAATGTTTCACAAAAATGTAAGGATTTTAATTCTTTTGGGATTTTTTTTTCATTTTAATCTAAGAAAATAGTTAATGAAGAAATTTTCTGTTTAATATAGTCACTTATTTCAGGTAATATGTGTAAAAAATTTTTATATTTTTTGTAGATAAAAATTTGTAAAGAGTATTGATTTATGTAAAGATTATTCCCCCTATTTTCTATCAATTGACCAAATGTTTTTCGTATTCTTTCGATTAAAAAACGTTTAAAGATATTTAAATGTAATTTTATTAAATCTATCGTTTTTTTGTAAATTTCTCGATTGTGTTAATTGTTATCGAATTTTTTCCCCTGTTATTTGCACTTAAAATAAAAAGAGAAAAAAAATAGATAATTACTAAATACTCATAGAGCCCCAGCGTGTTTAACCAAACAAATTCAATTAGGAAACGAGAAAAGCGGGGTTTTTTTTGACAGAATGTTTCAATGAATTAAAAAAAATCACGTTAACTTCTTTTAAACCACGTAAGATTTTTTTTTAATGTCAGTTGATGTTTTGAATTAGTTTATATAGCTTTTATTTTCCAATCCCTATTTACATGAATTTTATCTTAGTCGTCACAATTTTTAAGTGAAAGTTTTCTAGAATATTAACTTAAATTTTAACAATAAATTTTGAATTAAATTGCTTTTTATTAATATTTAGTAAACAAATAAAGATAGCCATTATATACGACGAAATTATAGAATACAAACTATCTTGTCATATTAATCTATTTATATAAACTAGAGAAAGTTTACTTACACTCTCTTTAAATATTATTAATCAACACATGCTAATCAAGAAACAGTACTTAACAAAATTATTGGGATCAAAATGAAAATAATTAAATTCAATTAAAGATATAATTTTTTTGTACAGTACAGATTTTTGCAATCGAAATTGGAAAGCAAAATGGTAAGTTTCAAAATTCTTTTAAGTGGGGCCGAATATTTGCATATTATTATGCATCCTAAAGCATTTTCCTTTTATAATGTTTACAGTAAATTGAATGAAACTACTTTTTTAATACCAATCTCAAATTCTTATCTTTTTTTCCATGCTGGTCGTGTTATGTATCTGTACTTTTTATTAAATTCATTGTTAAAAAAGCATCCAGAAGAAAGCGAGGTACATAAATGCAACTTCAGAAATTGTTTTGTCTTTTGCTTTTGTTTATGCATATGATTAAAGTGTCCGCTGCATTGGTGACAATGATATCAGCAAACACGTGACTTACCTCTCCACTAATCATCTTTTAAAAGGTTTTCTCTCTCTCTCTCTCTCACACACACACACACCAACACACACAAAACTCCTAATTTTGATTTTATCTAGAGATATGGGGTTTAATTTATCGATTTAAACTTTAAAATGCTTTTGAGAAGAAAAACGACTGCCATTTCAACAGCTAAATGCCTTTGAGAAAGGTAGCGTCGTAAAACTGAATGAAGGTGAATGGTCATTTCATCATATTGCGCATCAGATCTTACAATTTTATGCTGTTGCCGGAACTAGGTACAAGAAAGCTATCGCTCTTGATAAGCAGGCTCAGAGAGAGATGCATGGATTATAAGCAGGAAATATTGAAGAATTGTCCAGCAAGCGAAAAGTATACCGACTGCTGCAATACCGGACATTATGTGAACACACAGTTATATCCTCTCTGAATCATCCTGTAAGGGCCAGTATCAGTAGCAGAAAACTTCATACTTCTGGAGCCATGTACAAAAGCAGCAGGTCATCGTTAGCGAGGAATTTCCTTTTTTGTCTTAGAGAAGTTAATAAACACACGTGTGTATCTTACGATTTTGAACGGTGCTTGATCTTCTGATGGTTGAAAGGTACGTCAATGAGGTCCTGCGACAGGTACCCATTCCTTTTTTGTGAACACTCTCTTAGTTCTCTATTTCAACCAGACTACGCTCGTGTTCATAACCTGCTATCTCTATAATGTGCCTCGCAGCTATAGACACTATGCATGGCCAGCAGCATTGCCAGACTTATCGCTCTTAGAAAGCTTATGAGATATTTTAAGCCATTCTGTAAAGATCCCTCTACTACTACTAAGTTTTTAAGATCCACATGCTGAAGTTCAATCTGCAAGGGAGGAATTTGAGGCAAGACACCGTCAAAAACGTCTTCGAGTCTTTATGCCATCACATACGGCAGAATGCATTAGCAATAACGGTGAGCCAGAATCCTATTGAGAGTTGTAACGGTTTTGTATTTTGTTTTTTATAAGTTTGATCATACACTCGTTTGGTGTGTACTGACTTGCTTTCAAATATAACTCAATCTGACTGCTGTTTTTGCTCAGTGCAAGTTGTTCATTGAGTTTGAGTGTAATTAGAATACAACACGAAACTCATGGTATCACTTACTAATTAATTTTCACTACAGTATTTATAAATCAAAACTTTTTTGGATAAAAGAATATTTAAAACTGAAAATTAGTCATTTACTTTATTTTTGTAAGATTGCAATAAAAATTTTAAAAAATAACAGGAAACGTGTAACTGAGCTTAAAAAATATCACTGTGTGAAAGATGTGTCATTGGAGTATGAGCAATTCCTCTGTTTTTAATTAAAAATGAACCATGCCATTATTTCTTAAAATACGTTTCCCCCTATCTGAGTCTTTGTATACTTATTTCTTTCATGACTATGATTCATATATTATGTCGACTTCTTATGGTTACGTTTTATCTCATTTTTTAGTGAAATTATTTTCAATATTTTCACAGTAATGGTATTCGCAGATAAATCTTCCCATAACCTCAATAATGATTTTATTAAAAACTTCTTGACATTAGAACTAAGCTTATCATAGAGATTAAAGGTGAGGTATATATATATACAGAGAGAGAGAGAGAGAGAGAAAGAGAGAGAAACGAGTGGCATGCTCCGAACGCCAGCCACTGATAGCTGTTTAGAGTGAAACTTTCATTTCCAAGTACAGTGTCTCTCATTTCTATGGAAAAAACCGTACATCCATAGCCTTTATTCTCATCAGTGTTATTTTTTTGTTTCGCTGCAAAAATGATAAATGAACAACGAATTGTTGTGCAATTTCACATAAAACTTGAAAAATCCGTTACTGAAACATAATTTATTGAAAGAAGTGTATGGTTATTGAATGAAGTATATGTCAATGAATGTTAATTGCGTGCATGTGGTTTTGAGTGTTTCAAGCGTTTTCAAGGTGGTCGAGAAGACGTTGAAGATGATTCACTCTCGGGTTGCCCTTCCACTTCAAAAAACGGATGCCAATATAAAAAAAATCGTTAATGTGTTTCCATCTGACAATCGGATACGTATTCGAGAGATTGCTGAGACCGTAGGAATTGACAAAGAAGCTGTACCGTAAATTTTTCCATAAGACAATGCATCGGCTCATTCCACATTGCTTGTCAAGAGGTTTCTAGCCAAGTACAGCATCCTAGCTTTAGATCAACCGCTTCGTTCGCCTGATCTTGAGCCATGCGAGTTCTACCTGTTTCCTGAGGTGAAATTTGCATTAAAAGGAACAGAATTTGAGTCCGTTGAAGTTGTAAAAGAGAACGGCACGCGTCCTGAAGGAACTGACAGAAGCCCAGGACTATTTCGAACAACTGAAGATTCACATGGAGCTTTGTAGGGGAGGGGGATAGAGAAGGAGTGTATATTGAAGATGATATTAAGTAAATATGTATGACATCAAAATAAAATATTTTACTGCATTAGTCTCATTATTTAATAGCTACACCTCGTTATATATATATACATATATATATATATATATATATATATATATAAATTATACATTTTGAGAGTCTATTGTATCTGGTTCTCTTAATTAATCGTTCAGTTACGTGAAAATCTCTGTTATAATTACGATTTCTATAATGAAATATTTGTTAAACATTTCTTACGTAGTCAGATTAAAACTGTCTATAATTGTTTGTTCCAAGACGTACGTTTAATAGATTTTCTACTTAAAAGGGAATTTTAAAAATCTTCTTTTGATTGTTTTTTTTTTTGTTTATTTTTTTTATTTATTTTGTTTATTCCGTGTTGTTATAATTTTTCTAAATGAACTACTCATAGACAAGAGAGTAAAAAAGTTTATACTTTATTACTAATTTTATTAATACTTTCATTTTATAATAATTTTATTTCATTAAAGTATTGGTAATGCATTTTTGATTTTTTCTGGTTTCAGATAATTGCGAATAATTCACAGCTCTGTTATTGAATAACTTGAAAACAAATCTAGTTGAATATAATTAAATCATTACAATTTCGCCGAAACATTTTTTAGTTTTGCTTTGCATTTGATATTTTCTTTACTATCAATTTTATATCACAGTTAATTTTCCTTGAAAGGTTTTCGAGGAACTATCTTTCATCTTCATCAATATTTAAAGGTTCCATTCGGGAATGAATTTGAATTTCACCAAAAGTAACTTAAAATAGTTCGTAAATAAAAAGTGAATTAAACATTTTTTATAGCTTGAAACATACTCTTACGAAGATCAGTTAAATAAAACGATAAAATATTTTAATGATTTTCAGTAACAATATTTTCTATCAATAAGTTGCTTCGACATATGAAATAAGATAAAGTATTGAAATTTAGAGAGCGTATTTATTAATTAAAAATGTAACAAAATAAAAAAAAATTACTCATTTCAGGATTTTCTTTTTCATTCAATAACTTTCATCAGAATTTTTTACTCTTTTTCATCTTTTTCTATTTATTGTATTCTGATGTTATCAATTACTGGAAGGCTTGACATTAGCGATTGCACAATGAAGATTTGCTTTTGAAATAAAATTGCTCTGATCTCCTTTGATGCGAAGAAAAATAGGTCATATAAAATTTCTGCATTTTTAATCTGTTGTTGAATGTATTATCTTAACTGTTATTCAAAATAGAGGTTCAAAAATACTTTAAATTTGAGTGAATTATAACTAAATCTGAAATACTATTATGCTTCTGCCATTTTCTTTCGCTGTCTTTGAGTTTTTGACATACTTTTAAAAATATTTCTTTTATTTAATTAGGCATAGTTCTTAACTCTTTCTTGGATATATTGGGAGAAATACTGAATAAAATTTTGGTACCATCTAGAAATGAATTTTAATACTTTCTCAGTGTCTATTCAATTACCTTTTAAGTTTGTAAAAACTCAGAACAGCCATATATATTCCACATTAAATCTATTTGCAAAATTGTGAAAATATTTTGCTCTCTTATTAGAAAAGAAAGATATTTTACGCAATTAAATATTTTATTGAAAAGCATTGTTTAAAAATTATATATTCTATCAAATAAGTTGTAAAGAAAACCTTTTCCCTTATATATAGTTTTCTAGTTTCATTACGGGCACTTCCAACCCGATACGAAACATCTTTTAACATCTCATGAAAAATAAGCGAGGGAAATTCCATAATGCATTTCTTCCCATCCTCCTTAAATTAGTTACAGTTGTCTGTATAGCAAAAGCACGCTCTTCTATCAAGATAAAGAGACTGAATTTAATTTCCTAATCTCTTCTATGCTGCAATTAATATAATAGAAGTTCAAACAGAGTGGAGAGAACCGTCTCCAAGGAGTGGCTTTTAATCAGATAAGCAGGCTGAGTGGGAACTTGTAGATTAAATATGAGATTGGGAATGTGCAGGGCTGCCTATTATCATATTCCCTTTAATCTGATATGTAGAATGTCCGTAAAATATTAGTGATTTTTCTTTGAAATTTGTGACAATACCGTGTTAAGCTGTTTATTTAGATGGAAGTCTAATTGCTTTAGAATATACTTGTAATCTCTGTTTACTGAAATAAACAAACGAAGTTGAGTGGATGTTCAAATTAGAGTTATGTTATTGATCTGCGTGGACGCCTAATTGGTCTGTAATTTTGTATTTTTGTAAATAACGGAAAAGCGTATTGTCATTTCGAAAATTAATAAATCTACAATAATTTCTTTCTCTTTTAAAAATTTTTTTATGATTTTTTTATACATTAGGAATCTCTGTTAATGAATTGATGTAGAATATATATAAATTTTTCTCTAGTCGTAAATATTGGTAATGATGGATGCTGAATTTTGAATTAATGGATGTTAAATTAATCCAACATTGGATACTTGATTTCGAATTAAAGGATGTTAAATTAATCAAGCATCCATTTTATTCTCTGTCTACTGAGATAAACAAACAGAATTGGGTTGATGTTCAGGTTAGAGATACGTTATCAATCTGCAAGAAGGAAAATTGGTCTGTCCTGTTAAATTTTCGTTAAATAATGGAAAAGCGTGTTACTACTTATGAAAATTAATAAATTTATTAATAAGTTCTTTTAAAGTTTGTTAATGAATTTTTTCAGTCTTTGGGAATCTTTATTGATGGAATGATATAGGGTTTGTAAGTGTTTGCTCGTTATACGTTTTGATAATGATGGATGTTGGATTTTGATTTAAGAAACACGAATCCTTTTTTCAGAATGAATGCATTTATTTATTCTTTTTTCTGCTGAGTACATTGTCAAAACTAGTTTTAATGTGAAAAGAAAATAAATATCCATGCAATGTATAGAAAGTATCGTGAGAATATTTTTAACTAAATTTTTTCTATTCCAATTTTAATCCCTTTTTTTTCTATAATAAGTAGTATTTTGAAAGATATATTTGTATATGGTACTTACCTGAAAGATATATATTTGAAAACTATTTTAGAGATATTATTACTGAATTATTATGCTCATAATAATGTTCTTAATTTGTATCTTTTAATGCGTATTTTGATTTTAATAATTTTAAATTTATGTAGGAGCTATCTAATAACAAAATGAAAGTAAAAATTGTAATAAACTTTTTACTTAACTCATCAGTGATGTCAAAAACTAAATTAAATTGAGTTACAGGATTCAGTTTATGTAGCTAATACATAACACATTGCAGTATTTCAGAAATACATCTGTTCAAATTGCATATTTACCTGCTGTTATTTTGTGAAGAGACTAATAATAACTGCTGAAGAGAAATTTAAAATGTAACTTTCGCTGTACTTAATGATGATTGAGCATAAATATAATTTTATCTATTTCATACAATTTCTTGAACTTTATGTTAAATTTTGGTTGTATAATACATAATAATATGATATAAATCTTCAATTGCCTGAATCCTTTCGTTTGGTTATGTGTGTTCCAGGTTTGGCGAAGATGAAGAGTTGCATCTCGTGCCGCTGCATCTGGCTGTGCTTCAAGGCGCTGAGCGGCGGCGTCCTTCTCATCGCCATCGGCGTCGGCATGACCGTCTTCGGCTTCTACGCCGACACCTTCGCCGTCCAGGAGCAGCTCGACGAGGAAACCAACACCACGGTGCACGTGGTCAACGAGCACCTCAAGCTGCACATCCACAACCTCACGTACGTGGGGCCCGTGTTCATGGGACTAGGGGGAATGATGATCGTGGCCGCCTGCGTCCTCATCGACGCCCAAGAGGACGCGGACGCCAGGGCGTCCCGGAATCGTAGGCCCTCGGACGCAGAGGGCACTGAGCAGCTCATTGCCAAGGCAGAGCCCTGTAATGGGCCCTTTTTCAGCCTTGACTTACCGCCTGCCAAGGTGCCGGACAGAGGTGGAGGGCAGGAGGTGGTCACCGTCGCTGAGGTGGTCGCCCTACCAAATGGACCCAACACGCCGAGGCCACCTCTACCCTTGCCAGTTTCGCCGACGGAGACTTCGTCCAGTCTCTCGTCGCCGCCCCTTCGCGTGGCCGTCCGCCAAAAGAAGAAGAGGAAGAACAGCAGTAGCACGTTCAGTTTCCTGAGCCCTCTCTTCGACGTGCCCTCCCCGCAGGACATCCAGATCCTGGACCCGGACGGATGCACCCCGGACGCCGGATTCACCCTCGAGATGGACGTCCTCAACACCACCAAGTGCCACCCACCGCCGCGACTCCAGCTGGAACCCCGCTATCTGGCGTCGATCGAGAGCGACGGACTCTCGGACAGTGACACAGCCGAGACCGAGTTTAGCGGCAGCCTCAAGGGCAGATTCTGCTCGGAGGGACAGGACATGCCCCTGCTGGGCAGGTGCAGTCCTCCCTCCTCGCCTGAGTACCCCATGGAACCTTTGCTCAAGAGGGACCGGACGGGTCTGCGTAGGTTCCAGCTCATGCGACAGGTGCCCCACAACTCGCGGACGCTCTTCGACGGGCCCTCGTCAGAGGGGGGCTCCAGATAGGAGAGGGGGTTGCTTGCCCCCCTCGCTAGAAGTTCACGCCTTTTTTGGATATATATAAAATAAATGCCGGTGTTTTTCCACTTTTTTACTCAAGTCGTGGTTCTGCGTCGTGAGAGAAAATCAGAGGTAAGTGCTTCGTTTTCTCCTCCCCTCCCCCAATTTTATGGATCTTATTTGCATGAATCGTTGTAGCTAGTTCTTATTCAGTAAATTATTATGAAATGAATAATTTTGAATTACTTGTTATTTTCTTTCCAAAGGTTGCATCGGCTAATAAATTGAATTTTCATTCATATTTCTGAATGTGGGGTAAAATAAATGTAACTATTGTCCTTCGTTTGTTGTTGAAACTTTTATTTAGTTGTGCTATAGCTACTTATGTAGTACTTTAATTGACAAAAACATATTTTTATTCTCTTTATTAACTTTCACATCTATAGTTTTAAGCAAATACAAGAAGACATATTTTATACGTGTCTACTTTCCAACATTTAAATTTTTCTATGCGAAATAATGTATCATTCTTCTGTTACGTGTTTGTGTTTCTTGAATAAAAATGTATCAGGAAGCTAGTAATTTCTTGGGAAAACCGGACAAATATCAGATAAAAGATCTGAATATCTCCATTAATTTGCTTTAAAAGCAATGAAACATTTAAAGATCTAAAATTAATGATTATTTCAGCTCATTAAATGTTACAGTAGGTTAATAGGTAGTAAAGTCATCCATAAATTTCTCTAATATTCAATAAGAAACATGTAAAATTTTTGATTTTAATGAATCTTAGGCACACAATTGTATTTACTGAAATTACAATTATGAATAAGGATTTTACTTATTAACAGAATTAAATAAGAGATTTCGGCATTTCGGATGTAAATTTGAATTTTATAAATACTAATTATTATAAAGAATGTTAATCTATTATTATATTACGTACGTATTAAGAATGTTAATCTATTATTATATTACGTACGTATTAAGAATGTTAATCTATTATTAAATATACAGCCCTTTTTTCAATGTATTCTTAGCATTACAAATACTTCAGGCTTTCATCTGAAAAAAAAAATTAAAAGTATATTACTTTTTCATTTGGAACTTCTTAGAAGAACACTGAAAGAAAACAATGATACACATATTCACTTGCATTGTAAAGAAAATGAGCAAAAATATTGTTTAAATAGCATCTATTCATTTTCGGAATGTCTTACCAGATTGAAGAAATGTGTAGCTTTTGAAGATTGGTATATATAATTATTTGTACTATTTAAGATTTATGATAAGTTCACATTTTTGATCGTCGCTCTTTGAGTACTATTTTAAAATTATTTGAAAAGAAAAAGAAAAAAAGAAAAGGATATTTTTTTTTTGAATTCTTTGATGAGATCTGTAAAGAATTATGAAGCAATAATAGTTTTATAGTTCTTCAATATTTTAAACTTCATATTGCCAATATGTATGTTGGAAGAAAACTTTCAAATCATTGGAACTTATATTATTACATCTCTCTTTTGTTTCACTTCTTTATATATTTATGTGGCGTGTGACTTTAATTCTTTATCGCACGCACGCACGCACACACAAGAGAATTATAGCATATACTCAAAAAGTTTCCCAGATACAATTTTGTCTCATTATCAAGATAAGTTTTGTATTTAAATAGTTATGTGTTTAAACAGTCATAAACATTATCGAACGGAATTTTCAAGAGTTTTTTTATTTTTATATAACCTTCAGAAAAAAAATTTAACTCTAACAGTTACGAACAAAAAAATTAAATATTCTCTACTACTTTAAAGTTCAAATACTCAGAATTTGCACAAATTAAATGTTTTGTCTTAAAAATTTCTTTTACTGTTTAAGGATTTAAAAATGCTGTATGTGTGTATTGTTAAGATTGTTGTGAATAAACTGAATATTAATGTTAAATAACCATGGAATATTATTTTCCAATACATATTAATTCCTTGGCAAATTTACTATTTTTATAAAAAGGAGTTTTGATGTAATATTCTAGAATTTAGGATACAAAGTAAAGCATCAATTCTATTTCCCTCTGCATAAATGTAAGGTTCATGGTAGATACTTCCATTTCAACACACGTCTGATAACCTCTCCGATACCACTAGAGCCCTAAGGAAATGTCGCAAACATTCATCAAAAAAGTGACACTAGGTTATTTTACATCTCTTCCCATTTTATTTATTTACCATCGATTTTTTTTCTCTTTCACTCTTTCGTGAAAATATCTTCATAGTAATTACATAAAATTTAATATATTACTTTAAAAACAAATAAATGTGTTTTAAGAGTTAAATTCATTCAATAAACTAAAAAAAATAAAGGAATAAAATTTTTCAGTTAATTTAAGAACAAATTTATAACATTCAATTCACTAATTTTAAAGTTAAAAAAATAATTAAGAATTATAGTTAACAAAGAAAACGAAAACAGCATTTGTGTGAAAAAAATTGAACTAAATTAAACAACAATTTTTTAAAAAAAATATTCACAATTTTCCTATATCGTAAAGTAAAAGAAATGGCTTGAAAAATATTTTGTAAGACTTAAAATTGTAGCTGATAAAAAACATATTTTTACATTATTTCTTTCAAAACTTCATATGAAACTTATTTGTAATAATGCAATCTATTTTTACACCCTTTATTTTACAGTATAATCTTCCATTAAAACGTATGGAAACGAAAGTTAATAATATTTGTAAGCGGGGATAACACCAAAATTTTGCTTCTGAAATCATAACTCAGTTAGGAAAATAAAATTTTACTATTGATTACATTTTTTTGTTCTTAAAGTTAGTCCTAAACAACATAAAAGGATAGTGTTCACCGTCTATATTTAAATTACGTGTATCATGCTTAATCTCAGAAAAAGAATAATTTTCACGGAGAAAAAATCGATATTACATACAATTTTAAATTTGATTAAATTATGATATTATTTATTATAAAACAATTTCCCATAATTTTATCATTATCATTAACCAATCTCATGAAATTTTATTAATATTTAAGCGTAGAAAAATTCAATTATCTTGAACTGATTGCCAGTTGTACGATGCTGATTAAAAACTAGATAACTTATTACCAAAACTTTATTGTATGAACTTCTAAGTATGTAAAAAAATGAATCAATTCAATATTTAAACCATTATAAACATGTAATAATTCAATTAGTATGATTTATTCGTAATCATTATTAAATTTCATTAATTCTGCTTTAATAGTATTTATATTTTGTAGCAAGTAATTAAGTAATGGATAAATTTATAAATAATTACTCGTATTTATATATTTTATATAAATTTGTGTTATTGATTGCTTGACCTTAGGGAATTGGGAACAACAAAGGCTGTTATTTATGTATATAAAGCTTTTAAGATGTATGGAGGGAATATTGTCAGGAAAGAGTTTGAAACCATTTATGGTAATAATTCTAGGGTCGTTCAATAATTCCTCTGAAAATGATAGTAAAATTATTTTTGGTATATTTCTTAAAATTTTTCAACATAATCTCTTTTTAGCTTTATGCACTTTTCTAAGTGTTTCTCCAACTTTTTAAAATCATCTAAGGAATAAGATTTCAGGAGATCCTCAAAATAGTCTGGACGATGAACTCTTCATTCGAGGTGAACCGTTATCCATCGAGCTAATTTTTTAAGTTTAGAAAAAAAAATTGCTGGGGGCCAAATCCAGTGAATGCGCTGGATGTTGGAAAAATTCTAACTTTATTTTTGTGATTTTGGCCATCGAAACTGCATAGATGTGCACCCGTGTATTGTCTTGACGGAAGAGTATCTTTTTTCTTTTTCAAATGAGAAAAAATTTTCTTCATTTCTTCACTCAACCGGTGTTATAACGAAATGCTCGCCAGTTACTGCTTTTGCTTTTTCCAAGTAATCGGTGTATATGATTCAGCGTGCATTTGAAAAAAACCGAGACCATCACAATATGGCGAATTTCACCGTCATTGTTTTCTTCGGGGCCCATTTGCCTTCAAAGCCCACTGTTTTGACTGTTTCTTTGTCTTTGGAGTGTAGTAGTGTAACCACGTTTTGTTCATAATTATATATAGTCGCAGAACTTTGTCAGGATTGTGAAAAGAAAGCGCCAAAATAGCCTTAGAATCGATAGCACGATTGCATTTATTTTCCACTGCGAGGAAATACTGCACCCCTCTTAACGAAATTTAATTTTCACACGCAATTTTTTGTGCAAAATTGAAAACACTTTACCTTGCAATATGTCAGTGACCTCAACTATATCGCACATATTGATTCGTCAATCATTCAAAATCATATCGTGGATTTTGTCAATCATTCCGGGAGTAGTACTGGACGTCCCGAACGACATTATTCTTCTGTGACTTTCCGGCCACGTTTAAACTCATTTACCAAATTGTAAGCGGTGGCAAACACAGGAGCAGAAGTGCCATGCACTTCATCCAACTCAGCTATGATCTCTTTCGGTGTTAAGTCTTTTAAATATAAGCATTTAATTAACGAACTAAACCTATTTTTTACCATTTTTCTAAATAAACAAAAATTTCTTGCTTCAATCGACAGTAAAAATGGAACCATATGATGGAAATAACTGAGACAGCTGTTTAATAAGTCATGATACTTACTAAAAACAAACTATTTTCGATGCTACGAGTTCAATCTCTTGGAAATTCTAAGGACTTATTGAACGACCCTTGTAAATAAAATACCTTTAATATGCAAAAATGTTTTCAAAGCATTTGATTTCTGGAACTATTCTAAAGATAATACTACAATTTTTCTCCAGCATAAGAATTTCAAAGGAAACCCTTGTCAACTCATGTAGAGTACAAAAATGTTCTGAAAATTTTGTAAAGTTCTTAAAAGGTCTAGATTCCCAACACTTTTGTCGAAGTTCGTACACTTCATTTCTTATGTTGTTATGGATTTTTATCAGGAGATGAATTATATGAATTAATTCATCACATATATATTTAAAAACAATAATTATAGAAACAAGGATCAGGAATATTCTTGTTAATTTTTCTATCTAACTTTGGAAAATTTGTATTTCGTTCTCCTCAATTGTGATGTTAAACAAGTCAATAACAGTCCATAAGAGTATCCCGGTAATTCAAAATTCAATAAAACATCTGGTCATTCACAATTCAACCATAAGAGTATTCTGGTCAGACACAAAAATCATTCTTTTGAAAACTTTTATAAGAATAATTTTGACTAAATGTGTACATGCTTGCGTCCAATTAGTAATTCTACAGAGAGAATTCTAAATGATTGGAAATGTTTCATTCGATGTTAAGGGTAAAAATTTAAGCCTTAGACATTATTTATGTTAAAATATCGTGTTTCCAAGGAGTTCAAACATTTTCTAAACATCATCCTATGTTGCAAGGATAGTAGTGTTCAAAAGTTATATTTGTATTTCCCTTCAAAACAGTTGACAAGTGCAACTTTAATTCACTAAGTTATATTTTTTGATGAATAACCATAGCCTCCCTGTTGATTTCGGGATGCTAAACATCAAGTTTCTCAAATATTTAAGAGCAGAGTGAGAACGTTATTAAATCTAAATTACAGGATTAATTTTTATATCTAATCTCAATGAAACAATTTGTTTTAAGTTCAGTTAATAGTTTTCATATAGAAATAGTTATAAACTACTTAAAAATCACCAGAATTCATTTACCAAATATTTGATCCAAAGGAAGATTAGATTTCATAATTATTCATTTTCACATCACAACAGACAGATGAATATTAAAATTTTATCGTAGAATATTTATAGAAGCTCATTGATATAAAATCTTTACTACAGAATATTTACGAGTTGTTTTACTACATAAGTGCTATTATAAATAACGTAATTTAACTTAAATTCAAGTTTTATTTTTATAACTATTGGATTACTCTTCATTAAATTCAGAGTAAATTCTTTATTAAGCTATATTTTCTGTATTATGTAGTTATATTATACATAAATTTCTTATCTGTTATTTGCTAAGATTTCAAATAAATAATTTGGCGCATTTTGGTGTTATAACATTTATGGATGGTAAGAATAATTACTGAAGCTTTAAGTTCTAAATTGATGTTGATCATAAAAATGCAAGGGTATTTAAATGCATGTTTTTCTCTTTTTGGTGTTATCGAATGATAAAGGAAGGAGGGAGGGGGTTAAAACTGATCAAATGGAAATATAACGAAGAAACAATCAATCAAAGGGAGGAACATTGAAAGTTAATGAAAGTTTTCTAAATCCTGAAAAGAGTTTGACATTTTATCTGTTATCGATAAAAGAATATTGCTGGTAAAATGTATTCGAAACTGTTCAATATTCCTGACATACATGATCGATTTTTTAGTGTCTATAAATTGATCTTGCATAAAAGTATTCCACAAACAACAAGCCAGTAGCTTGCACAGGATTTAAGTTAATTCTCGATTTTCAATAAAAAATTATAACATTACAATGTATTAAATAAGCAATTAAGTCTCATAAATACATTTCTTACAATTTTTGAATTTATCTTTCGCTCAAAAAGGCTTCTTAATTTTATAACTCAAAGTAAACATGTTACTTTTTCTTCAGTATGGCTTCTCGTTATATAAGTTCGTTTCAAATGTTTTGTAGAAGAAAGTTTGGTAATAAATCTTTGATATATATATATCCTTAAGCAGGGCTGTAAAGTCAAAAAACGGGCATTTTATTTCATAAAAGGACGCAATTAATTTCATCAATGAATAAAATTTAGAGAAAAATTTATTATCAGTTACACAAGATTACCTTTAACGTCAAAACTGCTAATTAGTGTTTGCGAACTGTGAAAAATATTTGAAAATTTCAAAACAATATAGTTATTGTAAAAACAATAAAAAAAGGCACTCAAAGGATTAGAAAAGATCCTAAAGAGAGACAGAGGTGGTGTCTCCGTAAAATATTTCAGGAAAAGCACTATAAAATGCAATATAGCACATAAATGAAGCAAAAAAGTATTTTCCTGTGTTGCTAATTTAAGCATTCGGAATTTTAAACTGTGATGTACTTCATTTTAAATCAAGTGTTTTTTTTTATAAAGACAAAATCTACTTTTCTTGATAAAAAAATATCACTTTTTAATGTCTTCCTTGCTTCAGTAGAATGAAATGGGTAGGAAAATCTATAATAATTAATCAAATTTTTAATACTTACAGACAAAAGTTCCATGAAATCTAAATTTCTATGTAAACGAATTTTTATTACTTACACAAAAATAAATTTACCTTTACATTGTTTTAGAACTATACAATAATTTATCCGACTAAAATACAATTTGCGAATTATAAAAATGACAGAGATATAGAGTCAAGTTATTTAAAAAAAATAGAAGCTGAAATTTAAAGAAAGATTTAAATATAAAAGACAAATAATTGTATATTCACTATTTTTAAAACAATCTAGCGTTAAATATTTGGAATAATGTAACCTTTAATTTAGCCATACCTTTAATACTCTTTTAAACTATTAAATGAAAATGCATATTAAACATGCTTCATGTTCCAGAACAATTTATCTTACTAGTTTTATGAGATCATTTCTTTTCATTTTAAATATCTAAAAAATTGACTCATTTATTCTAAAGGCACTTTGAAACAAATCCTTATAAGAAACTGTATCAGAGAGTGAAAACCTTGGAAAACCCTAATTTCACAACAGTATCTGAATTTTAATTAAAACCACTGTCAAAATTCCCTAAACATTAATCTTCAAATCTTTTCAGTTCGAAAGTTAATTTTCAGAACGTATAAAGGCAATATTATTACTCCCGGGTTTTCGCTCGCTGTAATGTTGATCAAAGCATAGTTACGTTTAAATGTTTGTTGTGTATTTACCATGGCTGAAAAATTTGGCGAACTTCCAGAGCGAATAATAGCATTTGTTGTGGGATAGAAGTAAGTTTAAGGGTTAGTAGAGATTCTAGAGAATGATATACAAAACAACATCACTGAACGCATAAGATGTAATACTTTCATAAAAAAAGTTTCATACTATTGATTTTTTTTTAAAAAAAAAAAAAGGCAACACGTAGATTCTAGATACTCAATAGCTAATTTACTAATTTAAATGATTTTTATAGCTTTCGGCAATTGAAAACCATTATGTACGTAACCAAAGACATTAAAAAATTACAAAATAAATAATCTGCCATAGTAATATGTTCCGAATTTGATACATATATTAAATTCTTATCTATTTTGCTATGAAAGTATTGATTCTGTTCATCCATATTCTTATATATCTTCGATTAGCGTTGACCTACTCATGATAAACTGTGTTCAGGAAGCTTAATGAAATTAAACAAACTTGCACCCACCGTTTACATTTTGTCGCGTTTTTGAATGACTTACGTAGCAGCATTTTGAAATGAATAACACTTCCATTGTAATTTTTATGTTATTTAAGTTTTGCATAAATTGTTACTCTTTTGTGAAAATCATTCATCTAAGAAATCAGTGTCATTTTTAGCTTGATCTAAAAATTTTAATACGACATGGTTCAAAAAGTATCTTTTTATTGATAAATGGCGCTGCTAAGCACGTTTGGGTTACAATTGTCTATTTTTGATATTTTTTTTTCTTTAAGCGGTGCCAAAACATATGTGCCACTAATTCATATGTCAGTTTTGATTGTTTTCCCATTGAGATGGCGCTATTCTGAGTCGAGATGTCTCTTTCGATGATACTTAGATTATATACCAGAAACGAAGCAAAAAAGAAAATAAGGGGTTGCTTTTGTTGAGTGTGCTCCATAAAAGTCAAAGACGGTCTCATTAATCAGAAAAGTTAAGGTGACTATTTTTTAGAGTATGAACTTTGTCATACTCATGAACTTTTTTGATAAAGGAAAGTCAAGAAATGGACAAAATTGCAGTGAGTTACCGCCTTTTCTATTTCCCTATCCTAATACCCCATTTTCATTCCCAACGATTTGAGCTGCACTCTTAATCTGAATATTTGTCAATTTCATTTACTATTTGATTAAAAAAAACCTCAGTGTTTTATGATAAACGAAATATGTATTATATTTCATTCTTATTCAATATTCCAACTATGAGACACATAAAAAATATAATTTTAGTGCACGACTTTTTTATTAGTTTACTTGTAATTTTTTTTAAATATTTTTTTGATTTTTCGTTTGTCACTTTTATAAATGCTTTATATATTTGCTTTAATATTTTGATAAATCCTTTATCCTTCGCTTTTTAAATATATTACCAATTTACTAGTTCCTTTTAATACTGTTTCGAATTAGGAATGTCTCGTCGTATTTGGATCGATGCTTGTGAATCAAATCATTAATCCCTTCACGTACATGATATCTGAAATCATTAATAATGTTCAAAATCAAATCGATCCTCTGAAATTCTAAATTATTACATAGTATAATTATAGAAGTTATATTTTCCTCCTATGTTAACTATATTGCGGTTTGCTGAAATATGTACACATTCGAGGGCCGTTCAAGCCCTAAGAAAGCCCTAAGAAAAAAATAAGAAAAATCAATTACGATAACTTTAAGTAGATTTATTTTTCAAACTTCTCTCCTTTTACCTCTTAAACTAGACCAAACCTTTCTCCCATTTAAAGCTAACTAAAAAGTAATAATTCGGAAGACCCTCAAAATTGTCATCCGTTTGAGCGATGACCATTTCGTTCTATATAAGCAGTTGTCTACCGGACAATTTTTTAAGGTTTGGGAATTAAAAAAGAGTGACTGGGGGACAAATCCGGTGAATACGGAGGATGTAGTAATAATTCGCACAGTATTTCCATGATTTCTTGGGTTTTCTGAGGACTTTGTATCAAGACTTAGAAATATTATACATTGCATATTTTGATGTTTCTTAATATTTTTATGTAAATATACATTATAATATAATATATTCAAGCCACTTAAAGGGAGTAATAAAAGAGAAATTTAAAGAAAAAAAGTCTAACCATTCTTTCAATTTTTCTCCATAAAAGATTGTAAATGAAGATAAGAATTATCTATCTCATTTAATTTAGAAACATATATACATTATATAATACGTTGTACGAGTAAAATAACAAATGCTATTGTATTATGTATTCACAAGCACAACTTTTTGTACTATGTTGTTTTCGGAAACTGAGTTGAATATATATATATATATATATATATAACAGATCAATTGAGAAGTCCCCAGCCTACCATTCTAAAACACATTTTTTTTTTGGCAAAATTAGTTTTTTTTATTCAACATAATTCCCTTCAAGGGTGATACACTGATTATAGCGACCCTCCAACGTTTCGATACCATTTTTGTAGTACGATTTGTCCTTTGCTTCAAAATAGGCCTCAGTTTCGGCGATCACCTCTTCATTCGACGAAAATTTCTTCCCAGCGAGCATTCTTTTGAGATCTGAGAACAGGAAATAGTCGCTGGGAGCCAGATCTGGAGAATATGGTGGATGAGGAAGCAATTCGAAGCCCAATTCATGGATTTTTGCCATCGTTTTCACTGACTTGTGACACGTTGCATTGTCTTCGTAAAGCAGCACTTCCTTTTTCTTCAAATGCGGCCGTTTTTCGGCGATTTCGTCCTTCAAACGGTCCAATATCGCTATGTAATAGTCGCTGTTGATGGTCCTTCCTTTTTCAAGGTAGTCAATGAAAATTATTCCATGCGCATCCCAAAATATAGACGCCATAACCTTGCCAGCTGACTGTTGAGTTTTTCCACGCTTTGGAGGGGTTCATCGTGTGCAATCCACTCTAATGACTATCGATTGGACTTCGGAGTGAAATGATGGAACCATGTTTCATCCATTGCCACATATCGACGCAAAAACTCCGGTTTATTACTCTTGATCATCTTCAAACACTGCTCCGAATCATCAACTCGTCGTTGTTTTTGGACAAAAGTGAGTTCGAGCGGCACCCCCTTTGCACAGAGCTTTCTCATACCCAAATATTCGTGAATGAAATGATGTACACGTTCAGTTGATATCTTTAGAGTGTCTGCTATTTCATTCAATTTCAATTTACGGTCATTCAAAATCATTTTGTAGATTTTTTTAATGTTTTCGTCGGTAACAACCTCTTTTGGGCGTTCACCGTCTTCGGTGCTCATTTCACCACGTCTAAACTTAACATACCAATCCTTGATGGTTGATTTTCCTGAGGCAGTGTCCGGAAACTCGGCATCAAGCCAAGTTTTTGCTTCAACTGTATTTTTTCTCTTCAAAAAGCAATATTTTATCAACACGCGAAATTCCTTTTTATCCATTTTTTTCACAATAACAAAAGTTGCTTCACTCAAAATGCTATAATTCACAAACTAATGATCGGACAGCTGTCAAATTTATACACGCATCTTTTGAGGGTTAGGGCTAACTAAAAAAACATACGGATTTAATTCTAGTAGCGCCATCTATGTGCCAGGCCGGGGACTTTTCATTTGACCTGTTTATATATATATATATACTAACTGATACCCGCCCGCTTCGCTGGATAGACGATAACATAATATTTTGGAACCTATATGTATGATATCAAGAAAATTTTCAATTTTTAAAACTTTAATGATAATCTTAATTTAAAATTTTAAGAAATTGATTGTTTATAATAATGGTTATCCTCGAAAATCAAATATATGAGGGAAACAAATTTAGTAAAAAGTCACACCATATGTATATAATATGGATACAATTCCTTCCACTGTATACATGTTACACCTAGTATTGCCAAAGATGCAACCTTTTCTCAGAAGATTCATGTGCTCAACTTTCAAATGAAATACCCTCGCAATGGCATCGGGTCTATCATAAGATTTTTGTCCTTGCCTCAAGACATTTTGATTTCTGACCATTTAGGATTGCAAGTGACTGCAATCCTAAAAAAAAGTCGTGAAAATCGGGACGTGCAAAATGTCTTACGTATGTCATAGCCTTTTAAGTGCGTTCATGCATGTAGCGAGGTCCTTCAGTAAACGAAGATTGTCTTGCGTGTGTGCTACTCCGTAAAAAGTCGCCATTTTAGTATTTTTCAAAATCCCACTAAGTTTTGGACCTAAACTACATTCCAAATTCAGAAACTCAATTTATTCCAAACTCATTTATTTCTATCGCTGAATATGTACATTTTCCATTTCTGACATGTACGAAATTTCACATAAAGAGCCCCTTCGCCAAAATCTTGCCAATCCTCCGTCAGCGCCTTATTGTAAAATTATTTGGTATTTTTCCATTTCGCACGCGCAAATCTCACCAAGTAAACTTAATTGGTTACAATACACAGAATACATATAAAAAATATATTCCGTTTGGCGTCGGTCATATAATTTTTGGCAATAAAGTCGCC